>OZ005689.1:37226567-37495003 GCA_963930775.1 Cliona cf. orientalis | reverse complement strand
TTGGCTGTGATTGAGTGTTCGAGGCGAAAAGACACCCTTAGAGGAACAGTTTTGACAAGTATAGAGACAGATATCGGCTTCTTTCAAGCGCTCAAGCCGTGATCAAAGCCAAACGTCAAGCGATCGTGGCGAGAGAGAAGACATGAAAGGTAAGTGTGTGAGAGTGAGCGAGCGAGCGAGAGAGTGAGCGAGCGAGCGAACGAGAAGACGAGTGAGCGACTCACAAGTGAGTCACTGTGTGTAGAGAGATAGCACGAGAGAGAAACGATTCAGAGGTAAAATGATTATAATACTAGGAGCAGCAACAAACATGATTTATTACATGAGGCATGTATACATAATTGACAGTGTCAGTAAACTATGAGTTCAGTTAGAAGGCTATGAAGCTTTAGTATGGGTGGTTCAAGGCTGACTGTACAGACCTGCTGACAAGTGATGCTTCAAAAAGCAATCGGACTCGGCGTCTCCTGTGTGGCACAGTCTGAGCTCGCACTCACTACAGTACCACGTGGTGGTTCTGCCGTGAGTAGAGCTGCAGTGCCGACATCGTCCCTGGGTAGCTCTAGTGGGGTAGTGGGGTAGTTTCATCCTTCTGCGACGCGCACCGCTCTGTGCTTCTCGTGTTGTTGGTCTTCCACGATACTTACGGCTGTTGTACGTACCGATCATTCGCTTTGCCAGTTCAACTCTGAATTCTTTCAGTGTCAGTTTCTTTCCAACTGTAGGTACACGCTGATACAAGATAAAGGCATTCACAATGGCCACATCAAAAAGGAACCAGAAAATATATTTGTAGTTCTTTGTTGATTTCGTTCTGACAGCGTAATATCCCCGGAGTTGGTCATTCTTGTCAACACCAGCCATGAACATGTTGTACAACCGTACTGCTTCAGGACATGGGACATCCACTCTGCTTCCAGTCTTTTGCCGACGAGAGATGGTCACTTCAGAGTTAGGTTGACAATGAGTGGAAAGGAGAGAAACCGTTTTCGTATCCTGCCATAATGTTGCTAGCAATTGTCCATCTTGTCTGTACTCTGTCAATCCTCTAGTACCTAATCCCTTTTTAGACTTATCTTTCAGGTCACTGGGATAGCACTTGCGAATGGTGTTGTAAGTGCCACATGCATAAATACTGTCAGCCAGGAGGTCTTGAAAGAGAGCTGCACTAGTGAAGAAATTATCACAATAGACTGCATAATTGTGGCCTGTGATGTTACGTGTCAACTTTTTCACCACATTCCCTCCAAGACCTAACTCGGGTTGCCCATCAGTCTTACCGGTATATACCTCAAATTCACACACATATCCATTCACAGAATCTGCCCGGACCCACACCTTGAAGCCTCGTTTTACTGGTTTTTTGGGTAAGTATTGTTTCATGCTTGATCTGCCCTTGCTGGCTTAAGACTTGTCCACTGATTTTTGTTGTGCTTCTACTGGTGCATGGTGCTAGCTTGAGGCCTTTCCACTGATTCTTGGTATGCTTATACTCTGGGGCATGGTATTAATATAAAACCAGCTTAAAACCAGTAACCCTTGCCTGGATCATTTAGAATTTTATCATTCCACTCAACTGCAGGTCACCGAGCTTGGCATCCATCCATTGCACGAACCTTGGCCAAAACCAAAGTTGTCTAGACTGCTTGGGAGATCACAGCACCTGCATGGGCGGGTGTGTTGGCGGACAAGTCTTAAGCCAGCATTATGCACCATATGTACCAGTAAATAGACAACAAAGTCGTGCAAAAGAACTTGCCTCAATCCAATAATGTGCACCAGTAGCAAAATCCCAACAATCCAGTAGATCTTTCCAATTAAACAACACCAGCAACAGTTGGTAGTGAGGTTTTACAAGCAGGACCAATCCATTGACTAGCCAATGGCAAGTAGAATGTCCAAGACTAACACGCCTGGGATTCACTGTCAGCTGCCAACACATCTACATTGAAGTGCTGTCATGTGCCGCCAACACACCCGCCCATGCAGGTGCTGTGATCTCCCAAGCAGTCTAGACAACTTTGGTTTTGGCCAAGGTTCGTGCAATGGATGGATGCCAAGCTCGGTGACCTGCAGTTGAGTGGAATGATAAAATTCTAAATGATCCAGGCAAGGGTTACTGGTTTTAAGCTGGTTTTATATTAATACCATGCCCCAGAGTATAAGCATACCAAGAATCAGTGGAAAGGCCTCAAGCTAGCACTATGCACCAGTAGAAGCACAACAAAAATCAGTGGACAAGTCTTAAGCCAGCATTATGCACCATATGTACCAGTAAATAGACAACAAAGTCATGCAAAAGAACTTGCCTCAATCCAATAATGTGCATCAGTAGCAAAATCCCAACAATCCAGTAGATCCTTCCAATTAAAGAACACCAGCAACAATGTGCACCAGTCGATTCTTCCAATTGAAGAGCACCAGCTCTGTGACAAATCAAGCAGAGGTGTATCCATCCAAGTCCTTGTCTTCGTAGAGCACCATTGTTCTGCAAGTCAATTCTTCCAATTGAAGAGCACCAGCTCAGTGACGAGTCAAGCAGGTGTATCCATCTGAGTCCTTGTCTTCTCAAGCGTATGTGAATGAGCCAACTGTAGAGCACCATTGTTCTGCAAGTCGATTCTTCCAATTGAAGAGCACCAGCTCAGTGATGAAGTCAAGCAGGTGTATCCAAGTCCTTGTCTTCGTATGTGAACACCGAGCGTATGAGAACGAGCCAACAGTAGAATACCATCATTCTGCGAGTGCAAACAGAAAAGGCCAGAGTGAAGGTCAGTGGACTAGCTAGCGCCATGCACAACAAAATAATCAGGTAACAGTTGTACTTGCCTCAATCCAACAATGTACACCAGTCGATTCTTCCAATTGAAGAGCACCAGCTCAGTGACAAGGTAACAGTTGTACTTGCCTCAATCCAACAATGTACACTAGTCGAGCATCAGCTCGGTGACGAGTCAAGTAGGGTGTATGAATCGATCCAAGTCCTTGTCTTCGTATGTGAACACCTCAAGCATGTGAACAAGCCAACTGTAGAGCACCATTGTTCTGCAAGTGTGCACACCGGTCGATTTTTCCAATTAAAGAGCACCGCCTCAGTGCAGGTGTATCCAAGTCCTTTTCTTTGTATGTGAACACGTCGAGCGTATCAGAACCAGCCAACAGTAGAGAATACCATTGTTCTGCAAGTGAAAACAGAAAAAGCCAGTGGTCAGTGAACTAGCTAGCACCACAACAAAAAATATCAAGTAACAGTTGTACTTGCCTCAATCCAACAATGTACACCAGTCGATTCTTCCAATTGAAGAGCACCAGCTCAGTGACAAGTCAAGCAGAGGTGTATCCATCCAACAATGTACACCAGTCGATTCATCCAATTGAAGAGCACCAGCTCAGTGAAGAGTCAAGCAGAGGTGTATCCATCCAAGTCTTTGTCTTCTTATGTGAAGTGCATGTAAACAAGCCAATTGTAGCCCAGTGATGAAGTGAAGCAGGTGTATCCAAGTCCTTGTCTTTGTATGTGAACACCGAGTGTATGAGAACGAGCCAACAGTAGAGAATACCATCGTTCTGCAAGTGAAAACAGGAAAAGCCAGAGTGAAGGTAAGTGGAAAATCAGGTAACAGTTGTACTTGCCTCAATCCAACAATGTACACCAGTTGATTCTTCCAATTGAAGAGCACCAGCTCAGTGATGAGTCAAGCAGGGGTTTATCCATCCATCCAAATCCTCGTAGAGCACCATTGTTCTGCAAGTCGATTCTTCCAATTGAAGAGCACCAGCTCAGTGACGAGTCAAGCAAGAACTGTATCCATCTAAGTCCTTGCCTTCGTATGTGTACACCTCAAACTGTAGAGCACCATTGTTCTGCAAGTCGATTCTTCCAGTGTATGAGAACGAGCCAACAGTAGAGAATACCATCGTTCTGCAAGTGAAAACAGAAAAAGCCAGAGTGAAGGTAAGTGGAAAATCAGGTAACAGTTGTACTTGCCTCAATCCAACAATGTACACCAGTTGATTCTTCCAATTGAAGAGCACCAGCTCAGTCACGAGTCAAGCAGGGGTGTATCCAACCAAGTCCAAGGTCAGTTGTACTTGCCTCAGTCCAACAATGTGTACCAGTCGATTCTTCCAATTGAGAGCACCAGCTCAGTGACGAGTAAGGTGTATCCAAGTCCTTGTCTTCGTATGTGAACACCGAGCGTATGAGAACGAGCCAACAGTAGAATACCATCGTTCTGCGATTGAAAACAGAAAAAGCCAGTGAAACCAAACCACGCACCCCAACAAAAAATCAGGTAACAGTTGTACTTGCCTCAATCCAACAATGTGCACCAGTCAATTCTTCCAATTGAAGAGCACCAGCTCAGTGACGAGTCAAGCAGGGGTGTATCCATCCAAGTCTTGTCTTCGTATGTGAACACCTCAAGCGTATGTGAATGAGCCAACTGTAGAGAGCACCATTGTTCTGCAAGTGAATCAGTGTCGAGTGTGCGCACCAGTCGATTTTTCCAATTAAAGAGCACCACCGCAGTGCAGGTGAATCCAAGTCCTTTTCTTTGTATGTGAACACCTCGAGCGTACGAGAACAAGCCAACAGTAGATAATACCATCGTTCTGCGAGTGAAAACAGAAAAGGCCAGTGGATTATCTAGCACCATATGCACCACTGCACCACAACAAAAACAAGCAACAGTTGTACTTGCCTCAGTCCAGCAACGTGCACCAGTAGATTCTTCCAATTGAAGAGCACCAGCTCAGTGATGAAGTCAAGCTGGTGTATCCAAGTCCTTGTCTTCGTATGTGAAGACCGAGCCAACAGTAGAGAACACCATTGTTCTGCAACCAAGTGAAAACAGAAAAGGCCAGTGAAGGTCAGTGGACTACTAGCTAGTACCAGCACCACAACAAAAAAGACTTGCCTCAATCCAACAATGAGCACCAGTCGATTCTTCTGATTGAAAAGCACCAGCTCAGTAATGAAGTCAAGCAGATATATCCGATCCTTGTCTTCGTATGTGAAGATCTCAAGATCCTTCCAACTGAAGAGCACTCTAGCTCAGTGTGGTAGAAAAAACAGTAGCAGCTGGGGAGCATGCATGAAGAACAGTTGGTAGAGATCGATGAAAAAATGGTAGCAGCTGAGGCTGGGGAGCAAGGATGAATAGTCCAGTTAGTTCAGTTGAATGACATTGCTGGCTTTTCATGCTCTTTAAATACTCCCTGAATGATCCAAACAAGGGCTACTGGTTAGGCTGGTTTTGATTGATTTTATAAAAGCCCAATTAACAGTCACTATTCAAATCAATGTAAGACTTAATTGGATGTGTAGACAAATTGGCTGCGAGTGCATATGGTCAATATAAAGCTTAATTGGATGTATAGACTCTAGCAGGCAGAGAGACCTTACCTCAATCCAACAATGTGCACCAGTAGCACACAGTGAGATCAATAATCCAAGTCCAGTAGATCCTTCCAATTGAAAAGTGCCAGCTCAGAGAGATGAACAACTGTTGGTAGAGATGAAGAAACAGAGTAGCAGCTCAAGCTAGTGTCATGCCATATGCATGCATGCACCAGTAGAAGCACAACAAAAATCAGTGGAAAGGTCTCAAGCTAGCACCATATGCACCAGCAAAAGGACAACAAAATCATGCAAAAGAACTTGCCTCAATCCAACAATGTGTACCAGTAGCAATTGAAGAGCACGCACACAATGTAGTGGATCCTTCCAAATGAAGAGCACCAGCAACAGTTGGTAGAGAGATGAAGACACAGGTCAAGGGTGAACAGTTAGAAGTTAGTTCAGTTGAATGACAGTGCTGGTTGGATGATGTGTAGACAAGCTGGCTGCAACTGTATGTATGAAATCAAATGTGTGCACAGAAAAAGCATGTTTAAGAATGCGGCAAAGCAATACGAGATCAATACTTTCCACAAGCGAATACCATGCATGCACCAGTACAAGCATAAAAAGAATCAGTGGAAAGGCCTCAAGCTAGCATCTTCCAAGAAGTAACAGAAAAATCATGCAAGAGAGTACTTGCCTCAGTCCAATAATGTACAGTAGTAGCAATTGGAGCACTCAGAGAGCTCAAATCCAACAATCCAGTAGATCCTTCCAATTGAAGAGCACCACTTCAGTTCAGTTAGTGGAGATGAAGATGTAGCAGCTGAGGAGTTGAGTTGAATGACAATGACAATGCCGGCTTTTGCTGCTCTTTAAATACTCCTCTCTCTGAATCATCCAGGCAAGGGCTACTGGTATGTTTTGACTGGCTGTAATTGGTTTCCACACCTTGAATTGTTCAAATCAATGTAAAGCTTAATTGAATGTGTAGACAAGCTGGCTGCAAGACTATGACTATGAAATCCATTCAAAGCTTCAATGCATGTGCAGAGCTAAGCATGCATGCATGTAGCATAGCATGTAGCATAGCATGAAATCAATATTTTCCACAAGCCAACTTCATGCAACAGAATATTTGACGTCAAGGTCATGCTATGCACAATCTCAAAGCAGAGGTCAAGGGATTTGACCTCAAACTTATGCTATGCACACTCTCACAGCATAGGTCATGAATTTGACCTCAAGGTCATGCTATGCACACTCTCACAGCAGAGATCAAGGGATTTGACCTCAAGCTTATGCTATGCACTCTCACAGCAGAGGTCATGAAATTTGACCTCAAGGTCATGCTATGCACACTCTCAAAGCAGAAGTCGAGAGATTTGACCTGAAGGTCATGCTATGCATGCACACTCTCACAGCAGAGGTTAAGGGATTTGACCTCAAGCTTATGCTATGCACATTCAAAGCAGAAGTCGAGAGATTTGACCTGAAGGTCATGCTATGCATGCACACTCTCACAGCAGAGGTCAAGGGATTTGACCTCAAGCTTATGCTATGCACATTCAAAGCAGAAGTCGAGAGATTTGACCTGAAGGTCATGCTATGCACACTCTCACAGCAGAGGTCAAGGGATTTGACCTCAAGCTTATGCTATGCACATTCAAAGCAGAAGTCGAGAGATTTGACCTGAAGGTCATGTATGTCATGTATTGCACACTCTCAAAGCAGAAGTCAAGGGATTTGACCTGAAGGTCATGCTATGCACACTCACTCACAGCAGAGGTCAAGGGATTTGACCTCAAGGTCATGCTATGCACACTCACTCACAGCAGAGGTCAAGGGATTTGACCTCAAGGTCATGCTATGCACGCTCTCAAAGCAGAGGTCAAAATATTTGATCTCAAGGTCATATATGCTATATATGCTATGCATGCACACTCTCAAAGCAGAAGTCGAGAATTTTGGCCTGAAGGTCATGCTATATGCATGCACGATATATATATGCAATGTATTAGGTCATAACTCGACAACATATGGGTGTGGTTTGTGGTTTTTTGGAATCCTCACACCCAATTACCCCCGAGCCCACCCTTAAACACCTTGAGCACAGCTTTTTGCAAATGATACCAATGCGATATCATATGCATTGCACATATGCACATATGCACAATATGCACGATATATATATGCAATGTATTAGGTCATAACTCGATAATTAACCAATTAGTGCCGAGAGACGCATTATTGCGTCATGCGCGCTCATGCCGTTAAGGGCGGGAGACGCAAAAATGCGTCAGCTGCATAGCGCTATACTATCTGGACGATATCTCGCTAACGAGGACTGGGCGGTGACGATCTTTCTACCCAAGACAAACCACGATAGTAGAGGTAAGTATTACTGTAGTAAACTATAGTACTATTCATAGAAGATTATTCCACAAATTTGTATCAAAAATAACAATACATACAGCCATACACGCTAACGCCTACGCTATGTACGCTACAATACTACCATGCAAAAACGCTAACTACCTACCTATAAACTAACTCTAGAAGCGCTAAAACGATGACCAAGAGGCTGTACACTGCTGAGAAGGTGCTGGAAGCTGTGTTGGAGGATGTGGATGATGACCAGGACTATGATGACCCTGATGAACCGGTCATGGAAGGCTCCGATGACGAGTTCTCAGATTTGGAGCTCGATGAAGAGGATGCTGACCTTGACCAAGCACCACCAAACTCCCCCCTTACACCGTCAGTAGCTTCGCCACTGCTGCTGCCGCCTCCACTCTCTCCATTGCCTCAACCCTCACCCCAAAGCTCGCCACAATCATCACCACCTACTTCACCACCTGGTTCTCCATCGCAACCTGCAGTGTGGACTACAACACTGAAACCAGTGGAGGTGAAATCATTCAACTCACCAGTAGGTCCAACAACAGCCATCCCAGAGACCCCCAGAGAGGTCTTCGAGATCTTCTTCACGGATGATTTGATGACACTGATGGTGACTGAGAGTAATCGGTACGCCGAGGACGTCATGGGAAGTGAGAAGTTTGCTAAGTGGACGAAGATCACTGTAGAAGAGATGAAGGCCTTTCTGGGGTTCTCCATTCTCATGGGCATAAACCAGCTCCCGGCAATCAAGGACTACTGGAAGAAGAATGAGTACCTCCACTATAGTCCCATTGCAGACAGGATACCACGAGACCGCTTTTTGGAGATCTCCAGATATATCCACTTTGTGGACAATAGCTCCCTCCAACCACGCGGCTCTCCAGGGCACGACCGCCTTGGAAAAGTTCGTCCCATCATCGAACACCTTTCAGCCAAGTTTGCGGAGGCTTACGATCCCCACAAGGAAGTTGCGGTTGATGAGGCGATGATCAAGTTCCAGGGCAGGTCGTCGCTGAAGCAGTATATGCCCAAGAAGCCCGTCAAGCGTGGTATCAAGGTGTGGGTGTTGGGAGACAGTAAGACGGGATACTTCTCCAAATTTGACATCTACTGCGGCAAGGGAACATCACCGGAGAAGAGCTTGGGAGCTCGTGTTGTGAAGACCCTCACTGAGCCACTGAAAGGGAAGTTTCACCACGTGTACTTCGATAACTTCTTCACGAGTGCAGAACTGTTGACAGACTTGGAGAAGGATGGAGTGTACGCATGTGGGACAGCGAGGAAAGATCGTCGAGGTTTTCCGGAGGAACTAAAGAGAGTCAACCTGAAAGAAAGGTAAATACGGATAATGAAAATTGTTACTATACATAATAATTTACAACATACAGGGGTGAATCTGTTACTGTTCAGAAGGGGAAGTTATCCGCTTCAGCGTGGCTCGATCGCAAGACGGTCACTGCTATGGCCACCAACTGCCAGCCAACAGATGCCGGAACAGTACTCCGTGGTACCCAAGATGGGTCACGCATTCCAGTACCTTGTCCCCAATCTATCATCCTCTATAATACCTACATGGAGGGTAGACAGAGGTGACCAGTTACGGGGGTACTACCGCTGCCGTACTAAGAGCCGAAAGTTCTACAAGTATATCTTCTACTTCTTACTTGATGTCGCCATCACTAATGCCTTCATTTTAATGAAGAACCACACCAGCAAAGGCTCCAAGATGACCATCAAGGACTTTCGGCTCGAGTTGGCATCTGAACTGATTGGCGACTATTGTAGTCGCCGCAGACGTGGACGTACTTCGTCCTCCTCCATCCGCTCCCTTCCTCTTCGTCATTTTCCTGTGAAGGTCAATGATGACAGCTGTCCCGCTAAGAGGAAGAGAGGCAATTGTGCACAGTGCCGAAAGACGAAGCAGAGTCGAATGAACACCAGCTGGTTTTGTCGAGAGTGCTCGGCATGGCTGTGTCACTCGGGGGATCCAGATGATTGCTTTTTGCAGTGGCACACACGCCTACAAGATATGTAAACATGTATATTGAATTCAAGCCCAATAATAAACTGTTGCACATGGGTACATAAGAGTACCCTTTACTGAATGTACTATGAATGCGTATGTGAGGGGTGCATGCATGTGTGTAGGGTGTGTGTATTATAATATGTATATTGTGTGCAACTACACGTGCAAGATTTTATATACAAAATACACAACTTACCATACACAAAGTCATCACTCTGTGTGGTGTGTTAGTATGTGTGTGTATAATATTATGTTGTAGCATCGCCAAGCAATTTAGACCTGTGGCATGTATAAAATGGTCATAATACATATTATGCACACACACACATAACCATGTACTAACAACAAACATACATACACATACACGAACAAAAAAATATGCATACACACACAAACACTAAACATACATACATACACTCAACACACAATCATTCACTCACGAACACTCAACATAGGGGGTGTGCATGTGTGAAGGTATGTACATGTATGTGTGCATGAGTATTGTAACTACACATGTGAGTATTACTTACCATCCAGAAGATCACTTGATGTATCAAGTGTGTGTGCACGTGTGTGTGTGTGTGTGTGTGTGTGTGTGTACGTGTGTGGGGTAGCCTGGTCAAGCAATTTGGGACCTGTGGTGTGTGTAAAATAGTGTCATAATTAGAGGTGAGACAGAACACAATATCATGTGAGAAGATAACTAATATTAGTCCATAAAAGGATATGCACACAACCTTGTCACTGTGCATGTGTTTTTAGTTTTTATGTACATACTATTATTATTATTACTTGGTGTGTACATTGTCCAAGTGCACGTTACACGTGTACACACACACACATCACACCCTCGCACTCACAAATACACACTTGCGTACATACACACGCACCATGCACACTCAACATACATACACACACATACACACTCGCGTACATACACACACCATGCACAAACACTAAACATACGTAGGTACACATACACACATACACACTCGCGTACATACACACGCACCATGCACACTCAACATACATACACATACACACACCATACACAAACACTAAACATACGTAGGTACACACGCTCACACACACACTCGCGTACATACACACGCACCATGCACAAACACTAAACATATGTACATAATATACACTCTCGTACATATACACTCAACACCATGCACAAACAATGAACACATGCACGCACACACTATGACACTCATAAGCATACACATACTGTTACATACATAAAGCAAACTTACATAGGTTGTGAAAATGCCAGGCAACTGACATTCATCGATCAGACCTTTTATAAACGAAAGAGAAGAGGTTATGAAAGGAAGATCATAAGTTATCGTACTACTGTAGGAATACATACCTAAGATGGTCACATTATAAAGCTTGAAACACAGTTAAACAGAAGCTATAACCTAGACTAGTACGTCAATCAGGCAAGACAAGTCACAGACACTCGGCATGTACGATCATTAGCTAGCGCTTTTTACGTATCCAGTGGCCAGCGTGTACTATCAACAATCGGGCAAGTCCTACAAAATACGGGAAAGATCTAAAGCTTTTGCTCGCTCAGTCGCTTATATCATGGACAACTGAAGGAGACAGAGCAATGAGCTACGCTGTTAGTACACGCTGAGTCAACTGGGGACTGATATTTCAAGTTTATTCCCCTTCGTACCCCCCTTATCTTACGAATTCACTTACCGCTTGGCTTTTGTCCATCGAAATTCCTTTGATTCACAAGATCGGCTGGCGTTCTTGGTATCAACGGGTAGCTTAGGCAACCATCTCTTTGAAAAACGCGTGTTGCTAATACAAAAGGTCGATCGTTTAGGCGATATGACCTCCAGACTTCCGTGATGTCAAATTTCTCTCCGCCCATAAAATTAATTCCGTCCCGTCAGCGCGCATGCGCGCGTAAATTCCGGCACTAATCGGATAATCAACATATGGGTGTGGTTTGTGGTTTTTTGGAATCCTCACACCCAATTACCCCCGAGCCCACCCTTAAACACCTTGAGCACAGCTTTTTGCAAATGATACCAATGCGATATCATATGCATTGCACATATGCACATATGCACAATATGCACGATATATATATGCAATGTATTAGGTCATAACTCGATAAATAATCAACATATGGGTGTGGTTTGTGGTTTTTTGGAATCCTCACACCCAATTACCCCCGAGCCCACCCTTAAACACCTTGACCACGGCTTTTTGCAAATAAACATCGTTGGGTGAAATATCTATATAACCATACACTGCAGATACCTAGTGATAGTATACTTTGAAGTTACAGCAGGGTATATATACGTGTATATATATACTACCCATGAATAGCAGGTTGTGAGGGAACACACCTGTGCCTCAATTATCAGACAGTTAGAGTGGTTTGTTTGCGGCACACATAGTCACTGTCCTCTAGGCCTGGGCCAAATATTCCTGAATGATTTTTTGAATAATAGGCAGCTTTTTGAAGAAGTTGAATAATGGGCTGGCTCTTCAACTGGCTCAATGAACTAATAGTATGTACTGCGCATGCGCAGGGTGTCACGGTTTTAAATAGAAAACTTTGTGCCATGTCATGTCGTTATCCTCTGAGCGTGTCTTTTCACTTTTGAGAAATTCCTTTAGAGAGACAAAACTCTGCCTTGCAAGACTATACATTGAGACATCTTTGATGCTACAGTACAACAATCGTTGAATCCATAATTATACTAGTATTTATAATGCATGTAGCTACGTTCAGGCTGGTCACATTCACATTTCATCTGCATTTTTGTCAGCTTTTTTAAGAATAATAGGTGATTTTTTAAGAATAATAGGTGATTTTCTCTTGAATAATGGGGTAAAAATTGAAGAATAAAGTTTTGAATAATGGGTAAATTAAAAGGAATATTTGGCCCAGCCCTACTGTCCTCCATGATTAATTTTGACCATGCAGCTATCCCCGCATATGTTATCACGCCAGACCTGCAGGATTATACTTTGAACATACAGCAGGGCACTAGCTATACCCATGAACGGCAGGTTGTGAGGGAACACACCTGTGCCTCAATTATCAGACAGTTAGAGTGGTTTGTTTGCGGCACACACAGTCACTGTCCTCCATGATTAATTTTGACCATGCAGCTATCCCCGCATATGTTATCAGACCAGACCTGCAGTATATACTTTGAACATACAGCAGGGCACTAGCTATACCCATGAATGGCGGGTTGTGAGGGAGCACACCTGTGCCTCAATTATCAGACAGTTAGAGTGGTTTGTTTGCGGCACACACAGTCACTGTCCTCCATGATTAATTTTGACCATGCAGCTATCCCCGCATAATATGTTATCAGACCAGACCTGCAGGATTATACTTTGAACATACAGCAGGGCACTAGCTATACCCATGAATGGCGGGTTGTGAGGGAGCACACCTGTGCCTCAATTATCAGACAGTTAGAGTGGTTTGTTTGCGGCACACATAGTCACTGTCCTCCATGATTAATTTTGACCATGCAGCTGTTCCTTGCATGTTCAGTTTGGCTCATATATTATACTGTCCTGTTCATATACAGCCCAACTTACCGAAGAAGCTCTTTAGCTTACCTACCAGCTATTAGCTAATTGTGTGTAATCAGCCACTATAAGTAGAGTTCTGCAGTTCTGTGACTCACTGAGACTCCTAGCTACATGTTTTGGAAATCAAAGCTAAGACTGTTGGAGCGGCAACACTGAGCAGCTATAGCAATTAAGCAACGTACCAACTGTATACCACAACCTTCACTGAATTTGGACAAGCCTTGTGAAAAATGAAAATAGTCTCAGTTGATAATGTTGCTGTGCTAATTGCACTGGTGGTCATGGCGGAAGCTGTACATGTACCAATGCCTCACTACTTCAAGCCTACAAGGACGAACGAAGGTGACATGACTTTAGTAATTATGTCAGATTCATGCATAACTTTAAAGTTTACTCAGCTCTACCCTACAAAAATGAGGAGGTGTTCGCTTGAAGGTGTAGCTATCTGCATCAGATAGCTTGTACTGCATCCTTCGGAGGGGATTTAAAGCCATCGGTCCCGGGGCACCATTCTGGTCGCCTCGTTAGCCACATTAATGTGTGGCAAACCTACGAAGGGCTGCCTTAATACTAGCCTCGGGCTATTGGCAGGTCCCTGGTACATACGTATGTACGTATACCGAACCTGACATAAAGATTTCAAGTGTCCAGAATAGTTAATATTATAATAGTAGCTAATAGTTACATAGTGTCCCAGTTAGTGAGGTATAGCTAGCTAGTCACCCTGTAGCTAGCTGAGTCAATTAAGTACTGTCAGAATTGTTCATTCCAATTAAGCTGTCACTTAATTGTAACCGTGACACTCAATGGAGCCCTAAAAAAGACCTAAAAATTAAAGTAACCTGGCTAGCCTGCCTTCCACTGAATCGATGCAGCCAATGTCAGCCGATGCCTATTGTAGCACACCAACTTATGAAATGCGGACTTCTTGTGGGTAGCTAGTGATAAAATCACCTTGTTGTTTAGCTGCTGTCACAACATACATGGCTATGCTGTAACTGTATGTTTGACCTAGGCTACTAGTAACTATTATCAGTACACATTATAAACAATTAACTTATAAATAGCTAGCTAATACATGAGTAAAAAGTAACTATATGTAACACTGGCAGTTCATGGCTGCAAATAATTACACTATTCTACAGCTGCCGCGGAAGCTCGCTACTTTCAAGATATGGACCAGGCATATGTTAAACAGCCGAACCAGGAACTGATGAATGAGGCTGCACATGCTGAAGAATGTATGATAACTAAATGCTTGAATATTTTCCAGCCTTACCGAGTCTCATAAACTGTAGCTAGCTATCTCCTTTTCACACAATCCATCCAAGTCCTAACAGTACTGCATATTGATCATAATACGTGTCTGAAATCATTATCTTAATTATTACATGCAGCTGGACCATCAGCATTTCGTCACATTGGCTCTCTTGACATGGACCTCCCCGGTTCGAGTTGCCCTTCACCTTTGCAGTTGAGGACATTCGGCTCAAATCGATTGTGTGAAAAAAACGTCAATAGTGGTTGTGCCTCTGTTACGATTTCTGCTGGTGGACGATCATACACAAAAGTACGTGGAAAACTAGCAGCATATGCATATTACACACCGGATGGCTTCAGAAGGTTCGGTGATGCGGCTAAATCAGAACAAGATATCGATGGTATCTACGTTGATGGTGTGACTATAACACATGGCCGCAATCCAAGGACGCATGTCTGGACATATGCAGCAACAGGTTCGATTCACGGAATCAGTCCGGCAGCAGTGGCATGCCCTGAGGTAGGTACTGATATTACCAAACAACCAGCGTTTGTCGGAAAAAACTACATTTGTGTAGACGCTGCGCGACTCGTAACACTCGGCAGTAATAGATTGTGGGATGCACCACTCTTTACAACTCTCGGAAATTGTGTTGGTGATTGCCCAGATGACCTCACCTTTTGTGTGACCCTCGATCAAGCAACATCTGACGACTTGGAACTTCGAATTTGCGCAGATGAGCCCAAAAGTAATGAAGATGTGTTCATCAAGTCATATGACTTCTATGTTCAGTGATTGAAGCTTGAACTACATAACTGAGCAATATTATTATAACTTTATACAGAGCTATTGAACTCTAAATCCCTATAAAATTCCTTGTGTGTACTATGTAGGTCAGGACTGATTAGGCTAGCAGAGAGCTATAATATTATATATATATATATAGGCTTCATATACTTTTTGGCCATTTACCACAGCTTCAACGTGATCATGAAATATCTCTACATATTATTATAGAGAGTGTGTGCATGCATGCATGCATGGATTCCCTACATACCACAAACAACCAGGTAGCTATACCATGCAGTAACTATACTACTGTAACATCTGCCTACATGGCCACATTCATATGCATGGTCTGTACCAATCAACCGTGGCAATGATGCTGAGGCCCGCCTATAGCTAGTAGTCTATCTTCAAGCCTTGCGTAATCCTACGTAGTGTTTTCGCCTATATTATGCTCTACTAGGTAGCTACTAATAGTACCCAAAGAGCCGCGTAGTTTGCTTCAGTTCCATTCAAGTTCACTCGTGCCCCACGACAGCTACTTGACACAAACACTAGTTCAAACTCGAGTTCAAACTAGTGTATAAAGTAAACATCAAGGCCCTGACCCCTCTCCCCTCCCCCCCCCCCCCAACGTCATAATGTCGTTAATTTTTCCATACTTGAAATAGTTTGGAAGCACCCCCTTACAGCTTGAACTAGCTAGTTGATGAGTTAATAAGTTGGCTATGGTCACATTTGTAGTCCCTCCTGGTTCCCATCCATGTGATGATAATTGTAAATTGGGTATGGCCAAACAAGAAGACAGGTTTGCGAGATGGTAAAGAAGATCTTGGACAAAGATGGTAGGCCAAATCCCTTTAAAGATAACCGGCCGGGAAAAGACTGGTGGTATGCTTTTTTGGCCCGCAGTAATCTTACTGTAAAGGAGCCCCTCTTCCCTTGAAATGTATCGGGCATCAGCATGCCAATCTTCACGTCCTGTTTCTGCTCAACATGGCACTGCTATTCTTGGTGTTCATCTTTGCCATGATTGTTGCCATAGCTGCCATCATCTCATTGATTATCCTCTCAGTATTCTTCCCAATTAATGCATTCCTTGGCTAGCTACTTATAATACTCTTTGCAACAGTGAAAGATGAGTACAGGCAAAGGCAAAGGAGAGAGGTCCTCAAAGTCAGATTCGGCAAATAAGGACATTTCTGTGGAGTGAAACAGGCTGTGAAATGTATATATATCAGCTGCACAAAGTGTTTATATTATGCCATTATCATTGAAGCATTTCATGACACTTAAGCTGGTAAGGTGTTATCAAGATTGCGATGCAGTTCTAATGCTACAATAACAATGCTCAGCAGTAAGGGGGGTGGGGAATGTGATTTCATGTGTTACTTGCCCAGTTAACAAGACATTGTTCTTTGTCCTTACGTAGTACAGATGGAGGGCCCTGTCTTCTTCCAACTTCTACTCTGCCGGTAGTATAGTCATTGAGAGTGCTTCTAGGTATTCCATACTTTAGTTCTGCTTTGCGAAACGAACATTTCCCGGAACGAATGTCCTAGACAGCACTGAGGATAACATCCTCCCTACATCCACCCTTTGATTCGAAGTTTCCATCTAAAAATATAGTTATTAGAACAGTATTACTTCATTTCAGAAGGATAACAATGCATGCAACTACACTGTCCTGACTGAACTACCTCCAAAAGCTATTATAAAGAAAATTCTGGTATATACCCATTCCAAGGTCAAAAATTTTCTCCACACTCTCTAAGCATCCTAGTATACGGTTTCCAAATGGCAAAAATTATAAACAAAATCTGATGATATTGTGCACTCTGCAAGTCATGCAAATTCTTAGCTAGCATAAAAAACTACCACCAGACTGAAAAGAAAACAAAGCTGCAACTGTTTATATGGGTATTGTGCATGCAGCTTCTGTGTGGATGCACCCTATATACAAAAAAACAAGATTCAGATAGTACCTACATAGCCCTTACCTCGTGGTGAATGGCGAGGAGTCACGTGATACCGTCTTCCGTATGATATCTGACGTGTCCGTTCACTGCCTCCGTCCGATAATACCCAACCCTACTCGTTGGGTAGTAAACAATGTTAATTATGCAGTTCCTCACATTTGGGTGGTGTGTGTATGCATGCATGGCAATTAACTGGTGACCTTTTGACCCAGTCGAACATGATGATACTGCACCAAGAGAGCTATCTAAAGGAAAGTGCCTGTACTAAAACGGTACTTGTCAATGAGGAAGACTCATGAAATTAAACACATAAATTCCACTATCCATGTTAATTAGCCCAACCATACATGATTATTATATGTGACCTTCCATGACAAAACCAACCATATTGCGCTGACAACCGATTTTTAGTTAAGGCCACCATTACCAAGTACAACCTTTGAACTATTGCTCCTGCAAATTTGAAGTCTCTAGCCAATGTAGTCATGGAGATATGAGCCAAAATGTACCCGGATCGCCCGTAATAAAAATGTGCAGCAAGCACAATGAAACATTGCTACGCACGTTGCACGCGGAAGTCCGTATACTCGCCGTTTATGCAAAGTACGTGGCCACGCCCACTAAATCAAAGAGCCAGATGGCGGCCAAAACGTTGGAAAGAAAGCAGCAGTCGGCGTTTCGATGGAAAAGAACGAAAAGATAAGCGTGTCTATAGATCGTTAGTACACAAAGTCGAAGAAAGAAGTGTCTGGAGAGTTTTTTCTGTGCAGCTGCCGTGCTTGCCTACCTGCAACTATGGCAACGGCTCCGTATCATGGACGGTCAATGTTAGCTACCCGGCCGACTTGTTCGAGCCATAACTCAGTAAGTATAGCGTTCTAGAAGCTACGAAGCAGATTTTTGTGTAGAGGAATGATTCCTCTATCGATCTATGCCAAAAAGTGAAAAATGATAATTATCACTTTGGGCAACTAAATAGGCCTGTATCTCAGATTGATATCCAGCGCAATATGGTTGGTTTTGTCGTGGACGGTCACATATCATAGTGACGCCATTGATCAAGTGCGTATATATAGCGCTGGCAGTACAGCTGGCTAGTGCGGTTAATATACATTCCTCATGGCTAGCTCGCTAACCGCACGGGCATAGGCGCCAGGCCGGCCCATAGGATGCATTACGTAATTGCGCGCGCGCAATCGACGCGTATAAGCATTAGTATACGTCTGGTATAGAGCGTTATTCGCCCTAGTATAAGACCGAATAAGTTGAATGTATATCACATGGATAAGCGCGCTTATACGGCCAAGGCTTAAACGATATCCTTAAGCCCGAATATGCACATATAAGCAACCGACCTACAGAGGTATAAGCCCAGCGGAAACCAGTCTTAATCTAATGATATAATACTGTTTTAAGCCAGTAATAAGGCTGCGTATACTCATCGTTTTTTACAGTGTAGTCCTCTGCGAGTCATTACTGAGCTATCTGCCAACAGGACACGTGAAAGACCAACCTTACAGGCTGTTCAAAGAGTATGAGGTGGTTCCCATGAGGACTCTACGACTCCACCGACGGATATACCTATGCCCATATGCGTCACTCTGCAATGGAGTGCTGTACATCAGCCGTCCGTCGGTTGAGCACATCTGGGTCCCCTTAAACTCACTGTCAGGATCAGCCCGTGCCACAGCCGTGCAGATGTTAGAGTTCTTGCAGCTCCGGCATCAAGGACAGCATCAGGAAGGGCAGCACATATTATTGTCCAGCAGTTTAAGCATGATTTGGTCGAGCTACGTGTAGTGAGGGGAATGTCACACTTCGACGGTGCGCAATGTGACGGACGCACATATGACACATCCACTGCAAAACAATACACCGAACGTGTCTTTGTCGTAGACAGCCTTCCCGCTTGCATGTCAGTCAAGTCCTTCCTCAACATGGCACTGGAACTAGGACTCCCTGACCTCCACAAAGAGATCGCAAAACAGCTGATCAGTCAGACGAAGGTGGTACCACGTGCCACAGTCCACTCCAGGGCTATAAACTTCTCGACATCAGTACTTACTCTGCTGATGTCGGAAAGTTTATCCCATGGTGAAGTAGATGAGAAAGATGTACAGAGACTTGCATCAGCCGGGACATCATTGCTGATCGACCACTTCGCCCATATAAAAAGGCCTATCAGAAACCGTGTCCTAAGGGAAAGGCAGAGTCTGTTCTGCTGCATTAAGAGGGTAATTAGATTGGTTTGGAGGAGGTGTGGGTCAACCATTTACCGGCACCTAGTGGGGATTACGTGCATTGTAGCCGTGATCCTTGCTGACCGTGAGGGATTGATTGGACCTAACACATGCATCACAACCATTTCCAGGGCAATAAACATGACCCGATACGTCAAGAAGGTGGAAATCCAGGAGGTGGTGCGTCATTGTAATGAGCCTTCTGATGACGAGGAAGAGGAGCAATGATCATTCATTTAGCGATCGTTCCCTTCAATACTCTTCATCTATTTATATCAGTATCATAGTGTCCGTCATGTCTTTATCAAAACACCACACAAGGTACAACACAAATTAAAGATTACATTATGCACGCACACAATAAGCAATAAAATCTACGAGGAGTACATGTACTGGTTTCCAGGGTAGCTGCCTGTTGTTTCAACGACATGGTTTGATCCATTTCTCCTTTTCTGCGACATCTTTTCTGTGACGACATCACAGTCAATGTCATTGATTTAGACTTAACATAACCCTATGCACGTCACATTCCACACATCAGCACATCTCCATACAGTGCGGAGAGAGACCAGTGAGAATCAGACTTCAAGCAAACTTCCTCATCATTAAGTCCACACCTACAAGGGAAATAAATGGTATCCATTATAGCAACGCGTGAAAAATTGCTATGGCAAAAGTTTGTTGAAACACCTAATTATACGCTTATGCACCTCCATCAGCCACCGTTACTCTGTACATGGCAGAGGAAGCTTGCCTCAGGATGTACAGGGAACAAGCCCAGGCCCCACGACGAGGACGTTGAGGTGCTTGGGGGCCCACAGGTTGAATTACGAGGTATACCCAATAGGACACAGCTGTTGACAACTATAACATGCAATGTATTAGGTCGCAATTTGATGAATAATTAACAAAAGGCCATGCCCCAACTCTTCTTTTAAACTTTCAACTCCACCTCTAAATTGTACATATATATGTATATACACTATATGTGTGAATATGTACTAAAATAATGGAGATATGGGCGTGGTTTGAGGTATTTTAGAATCATTGCATCTTACTACCAACCCCGCCCTTTGAACTTACAACCCCACCTCCTCTAAATTGTACATATGTATATGCATATGCACTACATGTGAATATGTAATAAAATAATTAAGATATGGTCGTGGTTTGTGGTTTTTTGGAATCCTTGCACCTTATTACCCCCAACCCCGCCCTTTAAACTTTAAGCCCCACCTCCTCTAAATTGTACATATATGTATATGTATATGCATATGCACTATAATATATGTGAATATGTAATAAACTAATTAAGATATGGGCGTGGTTTGTGGTTTTTTGGAATCCTTGCACCTTATTACCCCCAACCCTGTCCTTTAAACCTTTCAACATGCCTTCTATATAGAAATCATCAAAATTAATGGTGAAATACTTGTATACAACTAGCCTCCGTAGAAGACGGCAACAGTTAGAAGGGTTGTTCGACATGTATATGACAAAATCTGGACTTTGACAAATTTCGACCTGAGCTACTAAAAACGCGCATTGCGCGAATCGCGCGCGGATCCCATACGGAGGGTTTTCCCAAATCCGGTCACATATACATCCTATGAATCCATGAATAGGTTGTAACTAGACGTTCTCGTCGATTGGTGGATGGATGAGGTGAGTTGCTCTGTATGTACGCACACCCCGTCATATTATATTATATATGACATGACATGCATCAGGATGATGAGGATCAGGATGAGAACTCGCCCACAACGCCTTTGTCTGAACCTTCGACGAGTGTCCGAAGGGTTGGTGCACATATTAATATGAATGTCAATCTGTAACGATAATATACATCCTATGAATAGGTTGTAACTAGACGTTCTCGTCGACTGATGGATGAGGTGAGTTGGCTCTGTATGTATGTACACACACCCACTCATATTATATATATATGACATGACATGCATCAGGATGATGAGGTTCAGGATGAGAACTCACCCACATCACCTATGTCTGATGATGATAATGACGACGTAGATCTGGAGAGCCTTTCCAAACACGACCACCCATGCCTGGCGAGAGGTCGCTTCTCAGTATTCAACTCCTTGGATGTCACACACGTTTCTAGGAATCGCGACATCAACTACAAGCTTGACATGGACAGTGTGGTTGGGATATCAAGGTGAGTCACTTTTTAACTACCCAACAATTGTTGCTACAAGAAATCATTTCAGGAAGCTGTCAGCCTTTAAGGTGTGTGAGTTTGGCGAGGCGAGGATTTGGGTTGGTGCCCCAGTGCAGGAAGGATACGAATTCCTTTCAAAGTCTGTTTTATTTCATCCTCTACCTCCTCATCTATCGGAATTTGAATCATGGATGCCATCATTCAAGCTCATGGAAGCTTTAGGAGCTTCTGTTCAAGTCATTTTTAGGCTTAAACCAGATGCAGCTGTGAGGGATGGCAATGAGTGGAAGAAGGCCGAGAGAGGACTTCCTCAGCTGTGGACGAGACGTGTGCTTCTCCCAGCAATTTCAGCTCTGGAAACATCTAGGACGAGGCGATACAACACTGTCGAGACAGCCCTGTCAACGGATATCCTTCCTAAGTATGTACGTCTTTACCGCGAAGATCTTGATGAACTGGACGAGAAACTCGAAGAGACAACCACCTCCTCCTCCCACTTCACTAGTATCACGTGGTGTTTTGCCCTTTATAAGTTCGGACAACGATTCTCTTCTGCACAGGGGACACGTTGGGACCGGAGTCATTTGGTTTTGGAGCAATGTTTAAAGTGGATCGCCTAGATTCCATCTCCGTCCATCTGGCTCTGAATTTTTCCGCTGATGAAGACATGTACGAGCTCTTCTGGGATCGACGAAGGATTAAAGAATGGCTGAGGGGTTAGAACTTGATTTTGTGAGTATGTATTGATTCATGGTTCTCTCTCAATAGGAATAGTGAGTACATACTCACTCTTTTCTCTGTGGGAGTTGGGAAATCTGACAGTGAAGTTCCCTGTGCATGATGAGCTAGAGGCAGCTGTAGGACCATCGGCCACACTGATGTATTTACAACTGTATACACCATTTGTCAAGGCCATGGAGGAGCGTGTGCCCCTTGTTGCAAGGCCTCATCTCCTCTCTTACATGTTGGGTGAGGAGTGTATCCGGAAGAATCGAAGGTTTAAAAAGATTTGGGACGAGGTGCACTCGGGGAGAACGAGAAGTGAGCTAATGGAGATTGCAAGCACTAGTGAGCCGTTTGAAGCTCGACTAGAAGTGGTGTTAATGGGTAGCGATCTCTCTTTTCTCTCCCAATTTGATCACATGAAGCTTGCACAGGCAGTAGTGGATGATCGTCTACTGGTAAAGGTGAGATTGGATCTTCTTTGTGGCAAACAAATTATGACAAATTTTCCTGCATACATGTAGGTGCCGAGAGGGCAATTTGGTGACTACGTGAATAAGATCGTTGCAGAGCTCCATAATCCATTACTTGCAGCCATCAATGGCACTCTCAGTGGGCCGGGTACACTCGCGACCATAGTATTGTGCGAAACACTTTTAAGCTTTCTTCCTACTTGCATGCCCAAAGGTCAGCCTTATCACCTACTACATGCGTACGATCTTGTTCCTCTGAGTGCTCTCGAGTCCACTAAACGCCTCGACTTGAGTAAGTTTGCCGAGTTGAGAGGTGGCCTTCTTTATGTACCCACACCCAAGTTCGAGAAAGTGTGGGTGTCAATGCGCCACCTTCCATCATCAGCGAAGGCCATAGCGGCATCAATGCTGGAGTTTCTCAACAAGCTGCATGCACAACGGTCTTCCAGTGATGCAGTACACAAGGCAGGCGACATTGTTGTGAAGCAGTTTCGGTACGACCTGGTGGACATGAAGATAGTGCTCAGCATAGATTCTTTTAAGAAAGTGAAAGACGATGGATGCATCTTTAATATTATGACAGCTGAGGAGTACACGGATCGAGTGTTCAATGCTAAGCAACTGCCATCCGAAATGTCCACCAAGGCGTTCTTAAGCATGGCCATGGATCTGTTTGATCATACGACACTGAAGGCTAGCATAGCAGCTACGCTTGCGAAGGAGATGCCACTGGTCCCCAAAACAAAGGTTCATGAATGGTCCATCACTTTCTCGCCCAGTGTATTTACCATGATAGTTCAGGGCGACATGTCGTCTGGGGGCATGACAAGTGCTGATGCAGAAAGGATAGTGATGGCTGCTACTCCCCTGATGAGTGACTACTTCTCGCTGACGCAAAGAGAGATAAAGAAGATTGTCAGCCCTAGGCCGAGGCTCACACGATGTGTGAGAAATGCTGTGACAACCGTGCGTTCAACGACAACATCAACGAGTCACCTACTCGCCGTAGCATGCATAGTGGCCATCTTACTAGCAAGAAGCGAGAAGTTGCTGCGCAGTGAAGTTCAGTTCACGCGAATCTACACGGCAACCAACCTGTCGCGTTATGTGACGCTTAAGAAGCTCAAGGATATTATCCAAAGGGCAGATGATGGAGAGCTTGATACACAGAATGTCCGCGTTGTTAACACTGCAACACTCGTCACACGCAGAAGCAGGCGCAGGCGCACAGGAACACCTTCTACCTCCTAATGATCCTATCCTATCCCACCCTCCCTCCCATTGTAGTATATAGATTTGTCTCATATCGACATTAACTTTCCCTTGTCAATGATGTAACTAAAATTAATTCTCTTACTTATTAATTCTCTTCTTAATGCTAACTAAACTAAATCGAGTATCTCTTACGTTGAAACACTACAAGTATCTAAGATGCATGCACACATCCATGCCAACCACAGGTCTGATCAGACGGATGCAGCAACAATGTGAGTTTTTCCCACCTATTGTAATCAATGTAACCTGTAAAAATATTTCCACAGATCCAAAGTTACTATAGATCAGGTCAGGCTTGGCGTGACTTTCGATAGGAACTCCAGTGTGAAATAGGGACAATGCCTACCCGTAAAGTTTAATTTTGGAATGAAGCTACTGCCAGCGCCAGCCGAGAGTCCTCCATCACCTGTCCTCTTTGAATCCCCTTCAATTGAGGAGCAATTTCCTCCTCCTACTCCTCTTGAACGGAGGGAGCACGACGTGAAGGTGAGGGAAGAAGCAGTGACAGCAAGGGAGCAAGCCCTCTTAAAGGATCAGGATGGCTGGAAGAAGTGGAAAGAAGAGATAGAGGAGATAAATGAAGATATGCAAGTGCTTGACCACAATTATAAAGTGCTGGAGGAGTGGAGGGAGCAACTAGAAGATGAGGAAGAAAAGGAGGAGAGTAAACTGGCCAAAGAGAGAGATGAGTTGATGAGAAAAATTAGCAGACTAGAGGAAGAGAAGAAGGAGCTCGGAAGCAAACTGACCAGAGAGAGAGATGAGTTGGAGAAGAGAATTAGCAGACTGGAGAAGAGAATTAGCAGACTGGAGGAAGAGAAGGAGGAGCTCAGAAGCAACCTGACCGAAGAGAGAGATGAGTTGGAGAAGAGAATTAGCAGACTGGAGGAAGAGAAGGAGGAGCTCGGAAGCAAACTGACCAGAGAGAGAGATGAGTTGGAGAAGAGAATTAGCAGACTGGAGGAAGAGAAGGAGGAGCTCGGAAGCAAACTGACCGAAGAGAGAGGGGAGTTGGAGAAGAGAATTAGCAGACTGGAGGAAGAGAAGGAGGAGCTCGGAAGCAAACTGACCGAAGAGAGATGAGATGGAGAAGAGAATTAGCAGACTGGAGGAAGAGAAGGAGGAGCTCGGAAGCAAACTGAACGAAGAGAGAGATGATTTGGAGAGAAAAATTAGTGGACTAGAGGAAAAAGACAAGGAGCTCAAGGAAGAAAATGAGGCGCTCAGAAGGAAACTGCTGGACGTTAGCAAAGAGCTAAAGGACCATTTTCGGGAGAAGGAAAGAGCAGTAGGCCAACATTCAGATTTAAAAGAACCAAGTCAGCTGCAGCAGCCTGCTCAAACCAGTGACAATGTCGATGACCCAATGCTGGACTACCTTCATCTTCATGGGGGTTGGGACGATCCTGGAGGATTGTGAGTATGATATTGTAGATAGTGTAGTGCATAGTACAACAGTACCGTGTTGCACATATGACGTGCTGAGAAAGTCGGTGGTAACTGATAAGTGAGAATCATTTATGCATATTATTCTGCATTTAGCTTTTGTTCATTATCACTTTCATAGCAGTCCAGAGGCTGGGACGGAGGACAATCCCGCTGGGACCGAAGACATGTGCATGGCCACGACTCCAAGGACCTACAACATGTGAGAATCGTACATAATATTCTGCATTTAGCTTTTGTTCATTGTCACTTTCATAACAGTCCACATGGGACCAATACTGCTGGAAATCCTTCTGCTGGGACGAAAGATACGGCCTGCGCCCCGACTCCAAGGACTGATGACATGTGAGAACCATACACATTATTGTGCATTTAGCTTTTAGGTCATTGTCACTTGCCATCAGTCGACATGGAACCGAGGACACAGCCAGCACAAGAACCGAGGCCAAAATTCAAGGAATGGCCACTGCTGCGACCCCAAGGACTGTAGACAAGCCTTTTGTCTTCAGGTGTGCCTTTACTACAGTAAACTATCCCCATACACTACATCACCAATGATGCAGGTTGCCCACCAGTGAGGGCGAGGAGGAAGAGGGCAAGCCTGAACTGAAGAGGTCTAAAGAGAAGTGGGTATTCATTCATTAATATTATTATTAGCATCAGTGAATATGATACATCACTTTCCTCTATTTAGCCCCTTTATTTAGCCCCTTTATCAAGACAAGAGCAAGACCGAAATTGTTCGAGTCAGTGTGAGTATTACATTATATTTAACCTTATGGACCACTGGACTGCACTCATTTCATTGCAGCACTGTTCCCAAATCAATCATGAAGAGAAAGAGTGGCAGGCTAAAAAAGACTGTGAAATTTAAGTGAGTTATGGAGACAAAGAAGATGAGCATTTAAATAAATTCAAATTTATGATTAGTGAACATCCACCCCAAACATCTCCACTCATGCGCGCACTTCTCAGTTGCTCTCCCGAGTCATCAGATGCAGGTGCCAGGGAATATGGGTAGGTTGACAACTGTTCTGGAGTTAGTATTCATAACATCTTTCTTCTCAGCCCACACAGACCTGAAGGCTTCGAAACCTTTCTCCAGGTGTATGGACCGGGTGAGAAGGGTGAAGGAGGGAATGGACCGGGTGAGAAGGGTGAAGGAGGGAATGACCAGTAAGTACTTATATTATAATAAAATATTTTTGCAAGGTATTGTGCCTTGCTTGCAGCACAAATCCAGAACAGCAGACCTCTCACGGAGCGTCTAAGCTTGATGTGAGTTGACACTTTTAATAGGTTTATAATATACCAATACTTAATACACAATGCCGCACCACATAGATACTTTTACCCAACTACACTAAACCGCTAAAGTATGCACAGGAGAGAGAGGGGAAGTGGACAAGCACCGAGATTCGTAACATGGAGGCACATTTTCGGTATTACATCGATCACGATAAACTACCGAAGATGACAGTATGCAAGTCATTCCTGGAAAATTTTGAATGCAAGCGTGGCAGAACGCCCAGGGATGTGTATGATAAAGTTAAAGCGATCATGGGGTTGAAATCCAGATCCAAGAAATAATAATTGTCAAGTGTATCGCAGTATGTGAACATGTATGTAATGTATAGTAGCATGTGAATGATGTATAGTAGTATTGTGCATTCCAGAATAACCAAAATTACTCATGATGGTTAAATTTATTCCTCACTATGTGCATTCCAGAATTACCATAAATACTATACAAATATCAAACATGAATACTATACAAACGTATGCAGAAATAAAATCAGTCAAAAAGAAGTAACCTGCCTGCAGTGTATGTATAAATACTACACAAATATCACTATACAAATGTATGCAGAAATAAAATCAGACAAAAAGAGTAACCTGCCTGCAATGTTTCAAAATACGTCACATTAAAATTTCGTGGTTAAGTTTTGTGAATACTCCAAAGATGGATTGTGTTTGCTGTCCCTGTATTGGTAAAAATGGGAAGTATTGAACTGATCACTGACTTTAATGAGCATGACCACCATGTGGGCGTGGTCTGTGGTTTTTGAAATAATAATAACCCCAGTCATATAACCACCCTAATCACGGACTTAAATGAGCAGGACCACAAGTTAATTGCATGACATAACCAATAATTATGGTGTGGGCGTGGTTCGTGGTTTTTTGGAATCCTCGCCCCCAATTACCCCTGACCCAGTCGTACAACCACCCTGATTACCGACCTAACTGAGCATGGCCACCATACAATACTTTAAATAAAATACATGATGTAACTCATCAACTAATTATGGTGTGGGCGTGGTTTGTGGTTTTTTGGAATCCTCACCCCCAATTACCCCCGATCCAGTCATAGAACCACTGATCTGGAGCTTTTATAACAAAAACATCAAAAGGTGAGAATATAGCATAACCCTGGGGGGAATAAATGACGTCATAACATAACTCCATAACTAATTATTGCATGGGCATGGTTTGTGGTTTTTAGGAATCGACTTGTCAGATTACCCTAAGCCCCACCTGAGAACCTCTTCTATCGATGACATCATAACTCGAAAACTAATTATCGTAGGGGCGTGGTTTGTGGTTTTTTGGAATCTTCACCTTTGATTTCCCCTGACCCCGCCATTAAATCTTCTTGACCACGCCATTATGGAAAAAAACATCTAAGGGTGAAATTGTTACATATGCATGCACGAGAATTCACCTCAATCCAACAATGTGCACCAGCAAGTGACTTCCAAGATAAATCAGAGATCCAATAGAGAGAGGTACAGCACTTCCCCGAATGTGGTCCGGGTTTGGTACACGGTCGTCTCGTCTGAAAGTCGTACCAGATGCACAGGATAAAATTACGAGCAGAGGGTAGCGGCTGTAAATGAAAGAGAGCTTCTTTATGGATGGCAATCCGAGCGCCATGATGTAGGGGCTGCTCAGGTGAAGGACTGCGATAGATTGTTTATTGTAGCGATGATCCGATCGAGTGGGATAATGGAAATGCCAGCGCTACTTGCTCTTTAAATACTGAGCGGTCCTCTGCCTGGTCAATCTGGCGATGACTGGTTTGACTGGTTTCTAATTGGACGTGGCGCTAGAATACTGGTTTGGACTGGTTTGAGTCGCGAGTTAGTGGCGGTGCGCATACCGAGCGCACAATCGCATATTATACAATCATAATAATATTATGCATACGCGATCATTACTTCTTCGAGCATCACCGATCGCGGACGACGCCGAGTCCAATACTGGCCAACATCATCCAAACTCGTTCCTATAAGTCCAAAATCAAGTTTGTGAATCCTGAAGCAGACTGGTTTGAGTCGCGAGTCGGCGCGCATACCGACCGCGTACAGCACTTTCAATAAAACTTGCAATTTTTGATCATGTACGGCTGGATACTAGTATGCGCATGCGCGGATTTGAATCCCGTATGCAGCAAAATGACTTCTTGCGAGCCAGGTAGAACACGAGCTTATGCTTATAGTGAGGATTTGCGTTGGAGAATAGTGTGGCAGAGGGAAGCTTTGGGAAAGAAGTGCAAGGATGTTGCCTCAAACCTCGGAGTGGATACAGTGACTGTATCTCGAGTCGTTACAACTCAGTGTATTTAAGGACAGTCTCAGATACAATTAAGCATAAAATTTATACATTTTCAACCACTGATACAGGTACCTAAACAAGATATGAGAAGCTGATCATGGTGATGAAATGAAACTATAACTCTAGTACTTCAAGAATTTCAGAAAATAAACCGCAACTAATTATCTAATTAGGCGGTACAACCGCGATTAGCCACGCCCTCTTAAACACTATTTCAAGTTTTCCAACATTGTTCCAGCCAGATGTAGCTGACATCAACAGGGGCAAATGAAACTTAGGATGATACTCTTAATTCTCCCCGCGGCAAATTTGCAAACAACTTTGTAGTAAGTAGATAATCGCAAAAAACGCCATTTCAGCACTTCTGACGGCACGATCTCTCGCATGTAGCTGAAAGACCAAGGCAGCTACGAACAATCGCCGCGGCAGATCATCGACAATCATCCCTAAGGTTAGCTTTTCGTCGTTTAACTTGCAAAATTCCCCCGAGAACAATGTTGGAACTCGCTGACCAACGGGTTTCGCTCGATTATTGCAGCCGTGCGGCTTTGCTGCCGTGGCTTGTATGTGGTTGATATGGGGTGACGTCACGGTACAAGCTCTAATTGACCACAAACATGCATGATAAGTGGCCGCTAGTCGGGCGCGCGCTAGAAGAGCTGAGACAGTCCTTAAGTGCACTGAGAAGGTTCAGACAAACTGGACTTGCACTGAAGAAGAGCCATCCATCTAGAAGAATTTTCAGGAAACTCACTATAGGCGTAGAGATGATGATACTGCATCTAGTACTACGTCGTCCTGGTATCTATCTCCACGAGATTGCAAGAGAGCTTGAAGAGACCCTCGGTGCTGAAATTGCTTTATCTACCATTTATATGTTTTTGAAGAAGTGTGGCTTTACCCGGCAGAAATTGAGAATATCGGTACTTCAAAGAGATAGCTTTTTTCGTCTCCAGTTCACTTCAGAAGTGTCTCTTTATGATCGGGACATGATGATTTTCCTAGACGAGACGGGTAGTGATCGGCGCAACTCCATTAGAAAGTAAGGCTACAGCATCCGGGGAAGGCCTTTGGTTAGTGAGAAATTGCTAGTTCGAGGTAAACGAATATCTGCCATCGCCTTCATGTCCGTCAATGGAATGCTTGATGTGAAAACTGTGACTGGATCTGTTGACGGTGCTGTCTTCTATGACTTCGTTCAAACTTCACTTCTCCATCGCTTGATGCCTTTTGATGGCCACAATCCCCATAGTGTGGTAATACTTGATAATTGTTCAATCCACCGTAAGGAAGAGACCATCTGTATGATTCAAGAAGTTGGTGCCATAGTTCACTTTCTCCCACCCTACTAACCGGATTTTAATCCGATTGAGGAGGCATTTTCTAAGGTGAAGGCAACATTGAAGCTCCTGGACCAGGAAGCTGACATGGGTGAAGATCCAGAGAATTTGGTGCTTACAGCATTCTCTTCTATCACCAAGCAAGATTGCCAGAGCTGGATAGACCATGCATTCAACTTTTGAAAATTATAATCTTAGACAATCATAACCATTAATTAATTTTTATACCATAATAATAATTGTTATGACAATCGTGATCATCCAATTCTACCTTAAAAATGTATTGTTTGTTTCTCAATTGTTGTTATTAATCATACTAAACAAGATTGTTTAATAATTGCAGAATGATACGCTTTTGCTCAGTGAATTCATCCCGGCTTAAAATGCCGTCTTCCATCAGGTTTTGTAAAATACGCAGCTGCTCCAAATTCTTCATCCGTATTTCAACTTTCTTCCCTGGGGAGAAATGAGCAGAGTGCCCCATGGTACTTGTGGCTGCTACATCTTGGAGGGGCTTTGGGGAAAATGCCTTTGCTATTGCAGTGGCAGCACCTGCAAATGCATCAACAAGCGACTCTTTTGGCTGCTTTTGAAGACCTCCGGTGAACATAGGTGCGTTAGGGGGCTGACTGTCACTTTCATGCACTCCAGAGAAAATAGCCCTTGCCCATGGCCTATACTGGGGGCCAGACCACTTGCTTCCATGCTTTTCTCTCAAGTTCTGAAACACACTTTCAAGCTCTTCTTCCTGCTCACTCACTTTCTTTGTGTGTGTATCTTTATCTTTGCTCTTCTTCTGCTTCTTTTTGCATGCAAGAATCAGTACCACTTCCTTTTCCATCGCACCACAATGGTATGTGCTTTTTACCCTTGAAGTGGACATACATGGATTCAAGATCGGCAGGAGATACTAGCCATTTCTTCCTGTGCTGGGACCCTTCAAAGTAACCAACATTATAATCACCATCGGGAATGTCATATTCTAATTCATGGTATAAAGCAGAACGAAGAGCTTTCACTGACTCAAATTTATGGCAGATGCCACGCAAGTCTCGTTGAACAAATTTACTCCTTCGTTCTGGATCGTAAATCTTCACCGTATAAATAAACTTCTGCATTTAAAAGCGGTCATCCAAATATGTGACCGGATTTGGGAAAATCCTCCATAAGCGATTTTTCAAGAAAATCGCGATCACTATTTAGATTGTTAGAATGACCTTTGAACTAACCATGCAGCAAGTTTGAATGCGCTAGTGCAAGTAGTTTTGAAGTTATGAACGTTTTTATGCACTCGCGCGGGAAATATTAAAACGGAGAAATTACGTCCAGAACACGTTGCTAGGGGGTTTATTACATTTTCCGTATACTACCCGTTTACGCGCGCGCGCAATGCGCATCACGTTGTGTTACGTAATAATCAGCTGACCTGACCGGCTAACACAGTACAGTTTTTTGAAGTAGCCATGAGGAAGATCAGAGATCTTTACGCAGTGGACCAGGATAGGATCTCAGGAGTGCGAAAGAAAAAGGTACGCTACTGTACTATCATTCAGTATAGAGAGGGTCATGGGCTACTTTTTTTTAATTATTTTTAGCCCTCTTCGTACTTTAATATTGTACGAAGCGAAGCTAGAGAGAATAGCATGACATACAGAACACTACTATGAAGGCTGCTCAGTTATGACGCTTTCTTTTAGCTGGTGGTGGTGTGGTATGCTCGGCCTGCGTAGGACACGGACACACGAGATCCTGGCACTCGGGTGGGCAAAATTCTCTGATCTTGTCATAAAGATACTGCCGGCGCTCTAATGAAAGACCCGGTGGAGGAATGATGGATGGAAGATCAGCTGCATTGGGTTTCCACTTATCGTCTCGTAGAAGATTCAGCACTCTCTCTGGACTAGTGACAGAATCCTTCACTATGACAACTCCTGGCTTGAGATGTGAGAAAGTCAGGTGGTGCATTGCTTTGATGCCTTTCAGTGCTGTCTGTTTGAAGGGGGCATCAAAAAACTGTGCCCAGTCGTAGGTAGGTACCACTACTTTGCCATCCTGTGTTCCTACTAGTTATGCATGGTTCACAACTGCAGAACTCTCAACCACCTTGACGATGTCTTCAAGGCACCCAATCTTCGCCCGACGATATGCCTGCTTGAATAGGCCGAAACACCAATCGGGCGAAAATTTTGTGTGCCCAACTACAAGGAATGACAACATTATCGTCTCATTGAGGCCAACCAGGACTTGCCAGGCAAGGTACTGCATGACGAAGTGGTTTTTATTCTGGCCGCTACAGTTGTCTGCATGGAGGTGTAGCTGAGTCTCCCCTAGATTGTGTGTCTGAAGGAAGTGATGTAGCATGCTTATGATGTTATTCGCCCCTTTGCCCGTGTTGATAGCCTCATCAATGAGGTAGTTGACCTGTAAGAAGTGGTATTTTACATGCTGTGATAGTGTATTGATCATGAATAATGTATTAATCCTACCTGTCTTGGTACAGCCTCACAACAAATGCCAAAAATGGCACACTTGCGAGGTGTAAGAAAATACATAGGGCCAGGCTGCTGAGGATCACTAGGGTAATGCACCTACATGTATTGCATAAAATGTAAGTTAGTGATAAGAATTCAGGATGTGCACCCTACTTGTTGGGCCATATCAAAGCTGAAGTGCATTTCGATCTTATGACATGCAGGTCGTAAGCAGCTGCCAATTGGTGGGACTTGAAGGTGGCCGTCAACAGTAAAGGTCTTCTTTAGTAGTGTCTCTTTTGCTGCACCAATGGCACTCCTGTAGAAAGACCTCTCTTGAGTGGCCAGCTGCAGATGTTCCTCCGCGTCCTTGAGCACCTATGAATCACAGACTGTGATAACGTCCTTCGGTATGTAGATGTATTAATTTTAATAGTTACTTGTGACTTTGCTGATTCTGGGGTGTTAGCAGCCCTCATGATTTTGACACTATTTTGTTGGCACACCCAACACAAATCTGACATAGGTTTCATGACAGTTATGTGGGGTGCCAACTGACACCAGAGAGAGGTGAAGGTGGTATAGGCCGCTGCTTTGATATCCGCTTCATCGGAAGCCAGCTTGTACTCGATCCACACTGCCTGCAGCATGCAGGTAATGTCAAGTATCTATAGGAGTGTGTACATGTGCACTAGTATGCGTTTGTGTGCGTATGTGAGATGTTATTCTGTGTGTGCATGTGCATCTGTATATGAGATGTCACTCTGTGCATGCGTGTGTGAGATGTGTGTGTGTGTGATGTCGCTGTGTGTGCATGCATGCGTGAGATGGAAATGTGTGTACATGCGTGTGTGTGTGTGTGTGTGCATGTGGGTGTGTGAAATGTGTGTGTGTGTGTGATGTCGCTGTGTGTGCGTGCATGTGTGAGATGGAAATGTGTGTACATGTGTGTGTGTGTGCATGTGTGCATGAGGTAGCAATCTGTGTGTACATACGTGTGTGTGTGTGTGCGTGTGTGAGATGGCAATATCTGTGTGTGTGCATGTTTATGTGTGAGATGTCACTGTGTGTGTGCGTGCGTGTGTGAGATGGCAGTCTGTGTGTACATGTGTGACGTGTGTATATGTGACCCTCCACGAGTAAACCAAGCATAATGCGCGGAAAAAATTTTTTGAGTTAAGGCCACCATTACCAACTACAACCTTTGAACTATTGCTCCAGCAAATTTGAAGTCTCTAGCCCGTGTAGTCATGGAGATATGAGCAAAAATATACCCGGATCGCCCGTACTAAAGTATTGCAAAAAATTGCATTGAACATTGCTACGTACGTTGCACGCGGAAGTCCGTATATTCGCCGTTTATGGTAAATACGTGGCCCCGCCCACTAAGTCAAAGAGCTAGATGGCTGCCAACACGTTGGAAAGAGAGCAGCAGCCGGCGTTTCGATGGAAAAGAACGAAAAGATAAGCGTGTCTATAGATCGTTAGTATACAAAATCGAAGAAAGAAGTAACTGGAGAGTTTTTTCTATGCAGCTGCCGTGCTTGCCTACCTGCAACTATGGCAACGGCTCCGTATCATGGACGATCAATGTTAGCTACACGGCCGACTTCTTCGAGCCATAACTCGGTAAGTATAGCGTTCTAGAAGCTACGAAGCAGATTTTTGTGTAGAGGAATGATTCCTCTATCGATCTATACCAAAAAGTGAAAAACGATAATTATCACCTTGGGCAACTATTTTGGCCTGTATCTCAGATTGATATCCAGCGCATTATGCTTGGTTTCCTCGTGGAGGGTCACATATTACTATGTATACAGCACAAATGAAACGATCACATACATAAGTAAGTAAGTTTGTTATCACAGTATTATTGTGTGATTTATTTACTAGTATATTATGTGTAATATGTATATGCATGGCAGTAAGTCATCCGTGAGATCCCCATCCCCCCTACCCACCCACCCCACCCCACCCCCCAGAAAAAAAATTCTGTATGCAACCCTAAGCCACAGTTTGTATTAGAGCTGGGACTGTTGGAGAGAGGTATATACACACACTTACCAGGTGTTCTCCTGATAAACCTCCTAGCTGCAGCCAACGCTCCACCATATTCCATGTAGTAGAGCTGTCCAGCCAGTTCAGGCCAGGTAGCTCGGGGGGAGTACTGGATGTAGTACTCTATAGCCCCCTTCCTGAAGTCAGCAGAAGTAGAGGTTTTCCCTCTTATCTCCTTTCGTATGGAGCTCGGCACTTGCAGAATCCACGTAGCCAGTTTATCATCGTCAACTGTAGCAGTGACCATGAAGATGTTTTGACGGGTGAAGCTGTGGTCTGAGGAATAAGGAGACAAAGGATCTGCATCATGTACACATTATGCACACACTATAATCATCATTACAACTCTGAGCTGATCCAACAGGACAGGGAGTGACAGCCAACACATACTGCACACTCATGTGGTGACCCCATACACATGCTCACATACAAACTGACGACCATTACCAGATCGAGGTGCACACTGAGCACATTACTATAGTATATGCAAGCAGAGCAGCAGAATGGTCTAGTGACTGGATCTACTGTGAGATACTATTCACCTCATGCATTGGCTGCATGGCTACACACTTTATACACATGCCATGGATGGAACAACCTTGTACATGTGTACCTCATGTTCATGCCCACTAATTGGTGTGCACATGCTTATTAATCTGAGTATATTAACTGGAATTGTATATATACCTGTCAATGACAATACAAGACACTGCTCAACATACCAGTCACTTTCTCTGCATACTGATGAATCCGGTTGGCTAGTGAATGTTCCCCCTCCCCGTCCAGTCGTGTTATTAGTAGCCTCCAGGAGGCTAGGGGGTGGTGATCCACCCACCATAACACTCCTGCACTCTTACGCTCTTCCTCTGAAACATATATCCTCTCAATCCTCCGCCCCTCAGACCCAGGGAGCTGAAGGACACCATAAAATAGTGTCTCCCAGTTGAGCTCTTTGAGTTCCTTTAGAACATTGTCGTGTGTTAGAGCTGTGGCAGGGAAAGGGAAACAGTTTACCTGACTGACAGTATCCATACAAATAATTAACCAATATTTAGGGCATTAAAATAATATTTAAATTTACACTATGAATGTTAGATTATTAAAAAAAGTCATTCATAAAACGATTTACCGTGTTTATGCAAATACTCTCATATATACGTATGGCGATCCCGTACTGAACCGCCAAATTTAAATCCGCCAATATTCTTGCAATAGCGATTTTGGACTCAACCGCCAAATTTAATGCCCGCCAATATTTCCGGCTATACGGTATACAATTTACTCAGGGATAATTGGTGAACTACTAGATCGTCTTTGAAAATGATCTTAATGATTGTATAATGCATGCATTATGGCCATGATCGTGGCATGCAGTCTCATAAGCAGGGTAATATTTAGTCTCGTGCCCAGCCCCCTTTCACGCACGCGGAGAGAAGGGGTCTGGCCAAACATGTATAGGGCCCGTGTTGCCCGTGCAACATACAGTGCGCGCCAATCAGATGCACAGATCAAGTCACATGATTGCGCGGGCATGAACGGAATGCACATTAACGATTGTGCGCGTGCGCGTTCGTACGAAATAGAACCATCGGTATCCAAAGGAATGTTAATTTATTCGCGTTTCTTATTCACGCACACCATAAATATGTGACGTCATACATTCCTCGGCGACACGGGCCCTATACACGTTTGGCCAGACCCCTTCTCTCCACGTGCGTGAAAGGGGGCTGGGCACGAGACTAGGTAATATTTAATTCACGGTACACAAATTTAATGTCCATTTCCGTATTAAACAAAGCCACAGGAATGTCTGAATCAATGGAGCATGAATCTCATTAAGATACAGGAAGTGGTTGGTCTGGGCATGCTCACCAGTCGAGTCAGACCCTACTCATTAGTTTGTCACACCCACCCCGGAAACAGGAAACCAGGATAAATTAACTAAGGGCTCGCTTCCGTTCAATGTAATTGTAAGGAAGTCCCTTCAGTAAGCAAAGATAATTAGCATAATAATTTTTAATTCAGAATCGCTACTGTATCTACTCTCTGTCGACTCACCATGGCGTCGTTTTCGAGAGTTTTTCTTCTTTCTCGCGATAGGCTTTGCGGTGGAGTCGTCACTGTAGCCACCCATATAGAAAAGACAAGGTTGTAACATGTATGTCACAACCTTGTGAGGGTGTTGCTACCTTGTTACAAGCATGTACAACCTTGTAATATGCATGTACAACCTTGTAGGGAGAATGTAGCAGTGATGGCTACATTGTGATGAGAATGTACAACCTTGATACAACCATGTACAACCTTGTATGGAGATTGTGGTCATTATGATGAACATGTACAACCCTGTATGGAGATTGTGGTCATTATGATGAACATGTACAACCCTGTTTGGAGATTGTGGCTATTATGATGAACATGTACCACCTGGATTCAACCATGTATAACCTTGTGCAGAGACTGTGGCAGATCAGATACTGTTGTGATAACAGTGTGATCAACATGTACAACCATGACATTGTAATGAATGTATAATAATAATATTATGCATATTATAGTGTGGTAGTTACAAATTATATGCACATATTCCAATATCTATCACAAGTTACAATAATATAATATTATTAATAATTAATTCTTTGGTTGTGCATGGTCAAAAGACAATAATTATAAGAATTCATGTGGGACTATATTAAAGAGAAAGGTATTATCATTCTACTTCTTTAGAATTAGGAAGCATGCTAATGAATACATGGGATGTAGTCTTTTGAACATCCATAATCAGATATTTTATCTTCAATATGTTCAATAGGAATTATACAATATTCTTCAGATCTACAAGTATAAAGAAGAGTGCAATAAACAAGCAAAAAAAAACACTGAGTGATTAATTCAGCATACCTAGGTGGTTGAAAGGCCAAGATGTGCTGGTTAATAGCAGCATGGGTAATATGGTCTTCACAGAGTTCGAGACTTGATGTTCTTAAGAAAATAACCAATGCATAAAATTTACTCTGCTCAGATTGTCTGAGCACTAGTAACTTCTTAAGTAAACCATACTGACATCCTTCACCATTCACTACTGAGACACAGGAATCATTACGCTTCGTAGCTTTTGTGCAAGCTTCCGCTGATACTACTCTGTTTGTCTTATTTAGCAACAGTTGAGAGTACGAAAGAATGTTCATGTCTTCACATCCAATGGCGCCTAGTTGTGTAAATAGCTCCATTTCACTTTCTGTAAGTGAAGTAAGCTTTGGATCTCCTAGTAGGGTGTGATCCTCTGTCACAGAAAGTCCCTCCTTCCTGACATAATAGGTATGTAAAATATGCAGTGAAATCACATCTTAGGTAATCGTCACTTATCTACACCATGTCATAATAATAATATTGTACAAAAGGTCAATCGCACCTGGGCAATCACCCCCTCCCCAATCGATTAATCCTTCACTATACACATCAACTTCTATACTTAGTGCAGGGGTCACTTGAGGTCAATGAGATTCGTAATCATGCTTTTAACACATACCAAACTATAAGTTCATACAGATGTAATTGAGGGTGTCATTAATACAATGGACAAAATATGAATAGAGCATTTTCAATTATTTTGTTGAGGTTTATCTTATCCAGCAACTGTGAGCCTCCATCTCTATAGTAATGACCTACCGTGAACACTTTCTTTTAGTGTTTAGCTGCTGATAAAATTTTTCTTCAGCTGTTACAGTATCAGACTGAAATGTTGACTCAGCAATGTATGGCAAGGTTTGTAGCATATTTATGTGGCTAACAACCTAAATGTGAAAGCAGGCAAGCACCATTACACACACACACACACACATAAACACGCGCACACACACACACACACACACAAACACGCACACACAAACGCACACACACACACACAAACGCACACACACGCATGCACACACACACGCACAAACACACAAACGCACACACACACACAAACACACAAACACACACACAAATGCACACACACACACATGCACACACACACACACACAAACACACGCACACACACACACACACAAACACGCACACATACACACACACATGCATACACACACACAAACACACACACACGCACACACACACACACACACACACACACACACACACACACACACAAACACACGCATGCACACACGCATATAATAGTTATCTGTCAGTGAGTGAGCAATATGAGCCCTTGCAGGGCTCATATTGCTCACTCACTGACAGATAACTATTTTGTTGGAAGTTAACCCAAAGTCTATGCATGCCTACACTCTTAATTGGATAGTGGGTAGACTGCATGATATGTGCTCTCAACAACCAGTTTTACAAAGCTCTTGAACACTACTCTAATGTACTTGGTTGCTTAGTAACTTCCAACAAATACACATATACACACACACACAAACGTGCACACATACACACACACACGAAAGCACACAAGCACACACACGCATACACGCATGCACACACACATACACACACACACACACACACACACATACACACACACACATACACACACACACACACACATACACACACACACACACACACACACACATTACGTAGTTTTGAATCATTGAAGTACTGGAAAGGTAAAAACATGTACGTGCTTGTTATTATAGTTGTAGAATTACCAGCTATATGTTAATTGTAATTGTATATGTATGTATAGTGGTACTCTACGTCATAAACATTTAGTTGGAAAGCTGCTTTACCCAATCCAACTGTTGCAGAAGTATTAGTAGAATAAAACTTTGGCATTTTAGTATAGGTCACCATAATAGGCTCCATGTAGTCAAGAATTCATGGAGAAATTTTTTTACTCATTAGCAGAAAAGAAGGTGGAAATTTCTCTATGTGAAAATTATATTTTCTGTCCACATGTTACTTACTATGAATTATAGCTCATGAATTCAGGACATTTCTACTACACTACTCTCCTGTGGTACTCCACAATGTGCTCCCGTCTACTTATTATCAGCATCATTTACTATTGGTAGAGGGGATCTTCCTCTTACTGAGGGATAGGGTTAGCTTGCGGATGATTCAGCAAAGTAGACGGCTACTACAGCACTACTGTTTCATGTTTTCTCATCTCTATGGTATGCTCTTCACTGCTGTTAAGTATCTGTTATACTACTCTACTCCATTAAGTATACCCATTCTGTTTGTATACAGGATTACGTAACATGTCCAGTAATTTTCTGGCATTTAGTACTTTCGCTAGCCGTGACAATCAATGTTTTAATATGAATCCGACGTTTCGACGTCTATGCAGACGCCATCATCAGGGAATGAAGAATAAGTGAGAGCAGAGGGGGTTTAATAAGGTGATGAGATGATACAATCACGCCTCGGCTATTGCCGAGCATGCCTGGAACGAGCATCACTGCATGGACTGGTCAGCAGCGGAGGTGGTGGACACGGAGCAGTACCTGTACCCCAGATTGCTGTTGGAGTCGTGGCACATTCACAGCGAACAGAACCCAATGAACAGAGAACGTGGACCGCTACCAACAGAGTACTGCTCACTCATCAAGAGATCCTAGCGATTCGTGTACTATCCTTACACCACACCCATTTTCATTCCGCGCATGCGCACGCATGCGTGATTGTATCATCTCATCACCTTATTAAACCCCCTCTGCTCTCACTTATTCTTCATTCCCTGATGATGGCGTCTGCATAGACGTCGAAACGTCGGATTCATATTAAAACATTGATTGTCACGGCTAGCGAAAGTACTAAATGCCAGAAAATCAGTCTTCACCTAGCCACACAGGCCTATACAGAATGTCCAGTAATGTACATAATCTTCTCCACCTACCTAAAATGGTTGAAGACTTGGGTGCCCTTTGGGCACACTCTTGCTTTCCTTTTGAATCTGCTATTGGTGAACTGCTGAAACTATTTCATGGTTCCCAGGGTATCGAAAAGCAAGTAAGTAATGTGTGTGTGTGTGTGTGTGTGTGTGTGTGTGTATGTGTGTGTGTGTGTGTGTATGTGTGTGTGTGTATGTGTGTGTGTGTGTGTGTGTGTGTATGTGTGTGTGCATGCGTGTATGCGTGTGTGTGCTTGTGTGCTTTCGTGTGTGTGTGTATGTGTGCACGTTTGTGTGTGTGTGTATATGTGTATTTGTTGGAAGTTACTAAGCAACCAAGTACATTAGAGTAGTGTTCAAGAGCTTTGTAAAACTGGTTGTTGAGAGCACATATCATGCAGTCTACCCACTATCCAATTAAGAGTGTAGGCATGCATAGACTTTGGGTTAACTTCCAACAAAATAGTTATCTGTCAGTGAGTGAGCAATATGAGCCCTGCAAGGGCTCATATTGCTCACTCACTGACAGATAACTATTATATGCGTGTGTGCATGCGTGTGTTTGTGTGTGTGTGTGTGTGTGTGTGTGTGTGTGTGTGTGTGTGTGCGTGTGTGTGTGTTTGTGTGTGTGTATGCATGTGTGTGTGTATGTGTGCGTGTTTGTGTGTGTGTGTGTGTGCGTGTGTTTGTGTGTGTGTGTGTGTGCATGTGTGTGTGTGTGCATTTGTGTGTGTGTTTGTGTGTTTGTGTGTGTGTGTGCGTTTGTGTGTTTGTGCGTGTGTGTGTGCATGCGTGTGTGTGCGTTTGTGTGTGTGTGTGTGCGTTTGTGTGTGCGTGTTTGTGTGTGTGTGTGTGTGTGTGCGCGTGTTTATGTGTGTGTGTGTGTGTGTAATGGTGCTTGCCTGCTTTCACATTTAGGTTGTTAGCCACATAAATATGCTACAAACCTTGCCATACATTGCTGAGTCAACATTTCAGTCTGATACTGTAACAGCTGAAGAAAAATTTTATCAGCAGCTAAACACTAAAAGAAAGTGTTCACGGTAGGTCATTACTATAGAGATGGAGGCTCACAGTTGCTGGATAAGATAAACCTCAACAAAATAATTGAAAATGCTCTATTCATATTTTGTCCATTGTATTAATGACACCCTCAATTACATCTGTATGAACTTATAGTTTGATATGTGTTAAAAGCATGATTACGAATCTCATTGACCTCAAGTGACCCCTGCACTAAGTATAGAAGTTGATGTGTATAGTGAAGGATTAATCGATTGGGGAGGGGGTGATTGCCCAGGTGCGATTGACCTTTTGTACAATATTATTATTATGACATGGTGTAGATAAGTGACGATTACCTAAGATGTGATTTCACTGCATATTTTACATACCTATTATGTCAGGAAGGAGGGACTTTCTGTGACAGAGGATCACACCCTACTAGGAGATCCAAAGCTTACTTCACTTACAGAAAGTGAAATGGAGCTATTTACACAACTAGGCGCCATTGGATGTGAAGACATGAACATTCTTTCGTACTCTCAACTGTTGCTAAATAAGACAAACAGAGTAGTATCAGCGGAAGCTTGCACAAAAGCTACGAAGCGTAATGATTCCTGTGTCTCAGTAGTGAATGGTGAAGGATGTCAGTATGGTTTACTTAAGAAGTTACTAGTGCTCAGACAATCTGAGCAGAGTAAATTTTATGCATTGGTTATTTTCTTAAGAACATCAAGTCTCGAACTCTGTGAAGACCATATTACCCATGCTGCTATTAACCAGCACATCTTGGCCTTTCAACCACCTAGGTATGCTGAATTAATCACTCAGTGTTTTTTTTTGCTTGTTTATTGCACTCTTCTTTATACTTGTAGATCTGAAGAATATTGTATAATTCCTATTGAACATATTGAAGATAAAATATCTGATTATGGATGTTCAAAAGACTACATCCCATGTATTCATTAGCATGCTTCCTAATTCTAAAGAAGTAGAATGATAATACCTTTCTCTTTAATATAGTCCCACATGAATTCTTATAATTATTGTCTTTTGACCATGCACAACCAAAGAATTAATTATTAATAATATTATATTATTGTAACTTGTGATAGATATTGGAATATGTGCATATAATTTGTAACTACCACACTATAATATGCATAATATTATTATTATACATTCATTACAATGTCATGGTTGTACATGTTGATCACACTGTTATCACAACAGTATCTGATCTGCCACAGTCTCTGCACAAGGTTATACATGGTTGAATCCAGGTGGTACATGTTCATCATAATAGCCACAATCTCCAAACAGGGTTGTACATGTTCATCATAATGACCACAATCTCCATACAGGGTTGTACATGTTCATCATAATGACCACAATCTCCATACAAGGTTGTACATGGTTGTATCAAGGTTGTACATTCTCATCACAATGTAGCCATCACTGCTACATTCTCCCTACAAGGTTGTACATGCATATTACAAGGTTGTACATGCTTGTAACAAGGTAGCAACACCCTCACAAGGTTGTGACATACGTGTTACAACCTTGTCTTTTCTATATGGGTGGCTACAGTGACGACTCCACCGCAAAGCCTATCGCGAGAAAGAAGAAAAACTCTCGAAAACGACGCCATGGTGAGTCGACAGAGAGTAGATACAGTAGCGATTCTGAATTAAAAATTATTATGCTAATTATCTTTGCTTACTGAAGGGACTTCCTTACAATTACATTGAACGGAAGCGAGCCCTTAGTTAATTTATCCTGGTTTCCTGTTTCCGGGGTGGGTGTGACAAACTAATGAGTAGGGTCTGACTCGACTGGTGAGCATGCCCAGACCAACCACTTCCTGTATCTTAATGAGATTCATGCTCCATTGATTCAGACATTCCTGTGGCTTTGTTTAATACGGAAATGGACATTAAATTTGTGTACCGTGAATTAAATATTACCTAGTCTCGTGCCCAGCCCCCTTTCACGCACGTGGAGAGAAGGGGTCTGGCCAAACGTGTATAGGGCCCGTGTCGCCGAGGAATGTATGACGTCACATATTTATGGTGTGCGTGAATAAGAAACGCGAATAAATTAACATTCCTTTGGATACCGATGGTTCTATTTCGTACGGTCGCGATTCCTAGAAACGTGTGTGACATCCAAGGAGTTGAATACTGAGAAGCGACCTCTCGCCAGGCATGGGTGGTCGTGTTTGGAAAGGCTCTCCAGATCTACGTCGTCATTATCATCATCAGACATAGGTGATGTGGGTGAGTTCTCATCCTGAACCTCATCATCCTGATGCATGTCATGTCATATATATATAATATGAGTGGGTGTGTGTACATACATACAGAGCCAACTCACCTCATCCATCAGTCGACGAGAACGTCTAGTTACAACCTATTCATAGGATGTATATTATCGTTACAGATTGACATTCATATTAATATGTGCACCAACCCTTCGGACACTCGTCGAAGGTTCAGACAAAGGCGTTGTGGGCGAGTTCTCATCCTGATCCTCATCATCCTGATGCATGTCATGTCATATATAATATAATATGACGGGGTGTGCGTACATACAGAGCAACTCACCTCATCCATCCACCAATCGACGAGAACGTCTAGTTACAACCTATTCATGGATTCATAGGATGTATATGTGACCGGATTTGGGAAAACCCTCCGTATGGGATCCGCGCGCGATTCGCGCAATGCGCGTTTTTAGTAGCTCAGGTCGAAATTTGTCAAAGTCCAGATTTTGTCATATACATGTCGAACAACCCTTCTAACTGTTGCCGTCTTCTACGGAGGCTAGTTGTATACAAGTATTTCACCATTAATTTTGATGATTTCTATATAGAAGGCATGTTGAAAGGTTTAAAGGACAGGGTTGGGGGTAATAAGGTGCAAGGATTCCAAAAAACCACAAACCACGCCCATATCTTAATTAGTTTATTACATATTCACATATATTATAGTGCATATGCATATACATATACATATATGTACAATTTAGAGGAGGTGGGGCTTAAAGTTTAAAGGGCGGGGTTGGGGGTAATAAGGTGCAAGGATTCCAAAAAACCACAAACCACGACCATATCTTAATTATTTTATTACATATTCACATGTAGTGCATATGCATATACATATGTACAATTTAGAGGAGGTGGGGTTGTAAGTTCAAAGGGCGGGGTTGGTAGTAAGATGCAATGATTCTAAAATACCTCAAACCACGCCCATATCTCCATTATTTTAGTACATATTCACACATATAGTGTATATACATATATATGTACAATTTAGAGGTGGAGTTGAAAGTTTAAAAGAAGAGTTGGGGCATGGCCTTTTGTTAATTATTCATCAAATTGCGACCTAATACATTGCATGTTATAGTTGTCAACAGCTGTGTCCTATTGGGTATACCTCGTAATTCAACCTGTGGGCCCCCAAGCACCTCAACGTCCTCGTCGTGGGGCCTGGGCTTGTTCCCTGTACATCCTGAGGCAAGCTTCCTCTGCCATGTACAGAGTAACGGTGGCTGATGGAGGTGCATAAGCGTATAATTAGGTGTTTCAACAAACTTTTGCCATAGCAATTTTTCACGCGTTGCTATAATGGATACCATTTATTTCCCTTGTAGGTGTGGACTTAATGATGAGGAAGTTTGCTTGAAGTCTGATTCTCACTGGTCTCTCTCCGCACTGTATGGAGATGTGCTGATGTGTGGAATGTGACGTGCATAGGGTTATGTTAAGTCTAAATCAATGACATTGACTGTGATGTCGTCACAGAAAAGATGTCGCAGAAAAGGAGAAATGGATCAAACCATGTCGTTGAAACAACAGGCAGCTACCCTGGAAACCAGTACATGTACTCCTCGTAGATTTTATTGCTTATTGTGTGCGTGCATAATGTAATCTTTAATTTGTGTTGTACCTTGTGTGGTGTTTTGATAAAGACATGACGGACACTATGATACTGATATAAATAGATGAAGAGTATTGAAGGGAACGATCGCTAAATGAATGATCATTGCTCCTCTTCCTCGTCATCAGAAGGCTCATTACAATGACGCACCACCTCCTGGATTTCCACCTTCTTGACGTATCGGGTCATGTTTATTGCCCTGGAAATGGTTGTGATGCATGTGTTAGGTCCAATCAATCCCTCACGGTCAGCAAGGATCACGGCTACAATGCACGTAATCCCCACTAGGTGCCGGTAAATGGTTGACCCACACCTCCTCCAAACCAATCTAATTACCCTCTTAATGCAGCAGAACAGACTCTGCCTTTCCCTTAGGACACGGTTTCTGATAGGCCTTTTTATATGGGCGAAGTGGTCGATCAGCAATGATGTCCCGGCTGATGCAAGTCTCTGTACATCTTTCTCATCTACTTCACCATGGGATAAACTTTCCGACATCAGCAGAGTAAGTACTGATGTCGAGAAGTTTATAGCCCTGGAGTGGACTGTGGCACGTGGTACCACCTTCGTCTGACTGATCAGCTGTTTTGCGATCTCTTTGTGGAGGTCAGGGAGTCCTAGTTCCAGTGCCATGTTGAGGAAGGACTTGACTGACATGCAAGCGGGAAGGCTGTCTACGACAAAGACACGTTCGGTGTATTGTTTTGCAGTGGATGTATCATATGTGCGTCCGTCACATTGCGCACCGTCGAAGTGTGACATTCCCCTCACTACACGTAGCTCGACCAAATCATGCTTAAACTGCTGGACAATAATATGTGCTGCCCTTCCTGATGCTGTCCTTGATGCCGGAGCTGCAAGAACTCTAACATCTGCACGGCTGTGGCACGGGCTGATCCTGACAGTGAGTTTAAGGGGACCCAGATGTGCTCAACCGACGGACGGCTGATGTACAGCACTCCATTGCAGAGTGACGCATATGGGCATAGGTATATCCGTCGGTGGAGTCGTAGAGTCCTCATGGGAACCACCTCATACTCTTTGAACAGCCTGTAAGGTTGGTCTTTCACGTGTCCTGTTGGCAGATAGCTCAGTAATGACTCGCAGAGGACTACACTGTAAAAAACGATGAGTATACGCAGCCTTATTACTGGCTTAAAACAGTATTATATCATTAGATTAAGACTGGTTTCCGCTGGGCTTATACCTCTGTAGGTCGGTTGCTTATATGTGCATATTCGGGCTTAAGGATATCGTTTAAGCCTTGGCCGTATAAGCGCGCTTATCCATGTGATATACATTCAACTTATTCGGTCTTATACTAGGGCGAATAACGCTCTATACCAGACGTATACTAATGCTTATACGCGTCGATTGCGCGCGCGCAATTACGTAATGCATCCTATGGGCCGGCCTGGCGCCTATGCCCGTGCGGTTAGCGAGCTAGCCATGAGGAATGTATATTAACCGCACTAGCCAGCTGTACTGCCAGCGCTATATATACGCACTTGATCAATGGCGTCACTATGATATGTGACCGTCCACGACAAAACCAACCATATTGCGCTGGATATCAATCTGAGATACAGGCCTATTTAGTTGCCCAAAGTGATAATTATCATTTTTCACTTTTTGGCATAGATCGATAGAGGAATCATTCCTCTACACAAAAATCTGCTTCGTAGCTTCTAGAACGCTATACTTACTGAGTTATGGCTCGAACAAGTCGGCCGGGTAGCTAACATTGACCGTCCATGATACGGAGCCGTTGCCATAGTTGCAGGTAGGCAAGCACGGCAGCTGCACAGAAAAAACTCTCCAGACACTTCTTTCTTCGACTTTGTGTACTAACGATCTATAGACACGCTTATCTTTTCGTTCTTTTCCATCGAAACGCCGACTGCTGCTTTCTTTCCAACGTTTTGGCCGCCATCTGGCTCTTTGATTTAGTGGGCGTGGCCACGTACTTTGCATAAACGGCGAGTATACGGACTTCCGCGTGCAACGTGCGTAGCAATGTTTCATTGTGCTTGCTGCACATTTTTATTACGGGCGATCCGGGTACATTTTGGCTCATATCTCCATGACTACATGGGCTAGAGACTTCAAATTTGCAGGAGCAATAGTTCAAAGGTTGTACTTGGTAATGGTGGCCTTAACTAAAAATCGGTTGTCAGCGCAATATGGTTGGTTTTGTCATGGAAGGTCACATATAATAATCATGTATGGTTGGGCTAATTAACATGGATAGTGGAATTTATGTGTTTAATTTCATGAGTCTTCCTCATTGACAAGTACCGTTTTAGTACAGGCACTTTCCTTTAGATAGCTCTCTTGGTGCAGTATCATCATGTTCGACTGGGTCAAAAGGTCACCAGTTAATTGCCATGCATGCATACACACACCACCCAAATGTGAGGAACTGCATAATTAACATTGTTTACTACCCAACGAGTAGGGTTGGGTATTATCGGACGGAGGCAGTGAACGGACACGTCAGATATCATACGGAAGACGGTATCACGTGACTCCTCGCCATTCACCACGAGGTAAGGGCTATGTAGGTACTATCTGAATCTTGTTTTTTTGTATATAGGGTGCATCCACACAGAAGCTGCATGCACAATACCCATATAAACAGTTGCAGCTTTGTTTTCTTTTCAGTCTGGTGGTAGTTTTTTATGCTAGCTAAGAATTTGCATGACTTGCAGAGTGCACAATATCATCAGATTTTGTTTATAATTTTTGCCATTTGGAAACCGTATACTAGGATGCTTAGAGAGTGTGGAGAAAATTTTTGACCTTGGAATGGGTATATACCAGAATTTTCTTTATAATAGCTTTTGGAGGTAGTTCAGTCAGGACAGTGTAGTTGCATGCATTGTTATCCTTCTGAAATGAAGTAATACTGTTCTAATAACTATATTTTTAGATGGAAACTTCGAATCAAAGGGTGGATGTAGGGAGGATGTTATCCTCAGTGCTGTCTAGGACATTCGTTCCGGGAAATGTTCGTTTCGCAAAGCAGAACTAAAGTATGGAATACCTAGAAGCACTCTCAATGACTATACTACCGGCAGAGTAGAAGTTGGAAGAAGACAGGGCCCTCCATCTGTACTACGTAAGGACAAAGAACAATGTCTTGTTAACTGGGCAAGTAACACATGAAATCACATTCCCCACCCCCCTTACTGCTGAGCATTGTTATTGTAGCATTAGAACTGCATCGCAATCTTGATAACACCTTACCAGCTTAAGTGTCATGAAATGCTTCAATGATAATGGCATAATATAAACACTTTGTGCAGCTGATATATATACATTTCACAGCCTGTTTCACTCCACAGAAATGTCCTTATTTGCCGAATCTGACTTTGAGGACCTCTCTCCTTTGCCTTTGCCTGTACTCATCTTTCACTGTTGCAAAGAGTATTATAAGTAGCTAGCCAAGGAATGCATTAATTGGGAAGAATACTGAGAGGATAATCAATGAGATGATGGCAGCTATGGCAACAATCATGGCAAAGATGAACACCAAGAATAGCAGTGCCATGTTGAGCAGAAACAGGACGTGAAGATTGGCATGCTGATGCCCGATACATTTCAAGGGAAGAGGGGCTCCTTTACAGTAAGATTACTGCGGGCCAAAAAAGCATACCACCAGTCTTTTCCCGGCCGGTTATCTTTAAAGGGATTTGGCCTACCATCTTTGTCCAAGATCTTCTTTACCATCTCGCAAACCTGTCTTCTTGTTTGGCCATACCCAATTTACAATTATCATCACATGGATGGGAACCAGGAGGGACTACAAATGTGACCATAGCCAACTTATTAACTCATCAACTAGCTAGTTCAAGCTGTAAGGGGGTGCTTCCAAACTATTTCAAGTATGGAAAAATTAACGACATTATGACGTTGGGGGGGGGGGGAGGGGAGAGGGGTCAGGGCCTTGATGTTTACTTTATACACTAGTTTGAACTCGAGTTTGAACTAGTGTTTGTGTCAAGTAGCTGTCGTGGGGCACGAGTGAACTTGAATGGAACTGAAGCAAACTACGCGGCTCTTTGGGTACTATTAGTAGCTACCTAGTAGAGCATAATATAGGCGAAAACACTACGTAGGATTACGCAAGGCTTGAAGATAGACTACTAGCTATAGGCGGGCCTCAGCATCATTGCCACGGTTGATTGGTACAGACCATGCATATGAATGTGGCCATGTAGGCAGATGTTACAGTAGTATAGTTACTGCATGGTATAGCTACCTGGTTGTTTGTGGTATGTAGGGAATCCATGCATGCATGCATGCACACACTCTCTATAATAATATGTAGAGATATTTCATGATCACGTTGAAGCTGTGGTAAATGGCCAAAAAGTATATGAAGCCTATATATATATATATAATATTATAGCTCTCTGCTAGCCTAATCAGTCCTGACCTACATAGTACACACAAGGAATTTTATAGGGATTTAGAGTTCAATAGCTCTGTATAAAGTTATAATAATATTGCTCAGTTATGTAGTTCAAGCTTCAATCACTGAACATAGAAGTCATATGACTTGATGAACACATCTTCATTACTTTTGGGCTCATCTGCGCAAATTCGAAGTTCCAAGTCGTCAGATGTTGCTTGATCGAGGGTCACACAAAAGGTGAGGTCATCTGGGCAATCACCAACACAATTTCCGAGAGTTGTAAAGAGTGGTGCATCCCACAATCTATTACTGCCGAGTGTTACGAGTCGCGCAGCGTCTACACAAATGTAGTTTTTTCCGACAAACGCTGGTTGTTTGGTAATATCAGTACCTACCTCAGGGCATGCCACTGCTGCCGGACTGATTCCGTGAATCGAACCTGTTGCTGCATATGTCCAGACATGCGTCCTTGGATTGCGGCCATGTGTTATAGTCACACCATCAACGTAGATACCATCGATATCTTGTTCTGATTTAGCCGCATCACCGAACCTTCTGAAGCCATCCGGTGTGTAATATGCATATGCTGCTAGTTTTCCACGTACTTTTGTGTATGATCGTCCACCAGCAGAAATCGTAACAGAGGCACAACCACTATTGACGTTTTTTTCACACAATCGATTTGAGCCGAATGTCCTCAACTGCAAAGGTGAAGGGCAACTCGAACCGGGGAGGTCCATGTCAAGAGAGCCAATGTGACGAAATGCTGATGGTCCAGCTGCATGTAATAATTAAGATAATGATTTCAGACACGTATTATGATCAATATGCAGTACTGTTAGGACTTGGATGGATTGTGTGAAAAGGAGATAGCTAGCTACAGTTTATGAGACTCGGTAAGGCTGGAAAATATTCAAGCATTTAGTTATCATACATTCTTCAGCATGTGCAGCCTCATTCATCAGTTCCTGGTTCGGCTGTTTAACATATGCCTGGTCCATATCTTGAAAGTAGCGAGCTTCCGCGGCAGCTGTAGAATAGTGTAATTATTTGCAGCCATGAACTGCCAGTGTTACATATAGTTACTTTTTACTCATGTATTAGCTAGCTATTTATAAGTTAATTGTTTATAATGTGTACTGATAATAGTTACTAGTAGCCTAGGTCAAACATACAGTTACAGCATAGCCATGTATGTTGTGACAGCAGCTAAACAACAAGGTGATTTTATCACTAGCTACCCACAAGAAGTCCGCATTTCATAAGTTGGTGTGCTACAATAGGCATCGGCTGACATTGGCTGCATCGATTCAGTGGAAGGCAGGCTAGCCAGGTTACTTTAATTTTTAGGTCTTTTTTAGGGCTCCATTGAGTGTCACGGTTACAATTAAGTGACAGCTTAATTGGAATGAACAATTCTGACAGTACTTAATTGACTCAGCTAGCTACAGGGTGACTAGCTAGCTATACCTCACTAACTGGGACACTATGTAACTATTAGCTACTATTATAATATTAACTATTCTGGACACTTGAAATCTTTATGTCAGGTTCGGTATACGTACATACGTATGTACCAGGGACCTGCCAATAGCCCGAGGCTAGTATTAAGGCAGCCCTTCGTAGGTTTGCCACACATTAATGTGGCTAACGAGGCGACCAGAATGGTGCCCCGGGACCGATGGCTTTAAATCCCCTCCGAAGGATGCAGTACAAGCTATCTGATGCAGATAGCTACACCTTCAAGCGAACACCTCCTCATTTTTGTAGGGTAGAGCTGAGTAAACTTTAAAGTTATGCATGAATCTGACATAATTACTAAAGTCATGTCACCTTCGTTCGTCCTTGTAGGCTTGAAGTAGTGAGGCATTGGTACATGTACAGCTTCCGCCATGACCACCAGTGCAATTAGCACAGCAACATTATCAACTGAGACTATTTTCATTTTTCACAAGGCTTGTCCAAATTCAGTGAAGGTTGTGGTATACAGTTGGTACGTTGCTTAATTGCTATAGCTGCTCAGTGTTGCCGCTCCAACAGTCTTAGCTTTGATTTCCAAAACATGTAGCTAGGAGTCTCAGTGAGTCACAGAACTGCAGAACTCTACTTATAGTGGCTGATTACACACAATTAGCTAATAGCTGGTAGGTAAGCTAAAGAGCTTCTTCGGTAAGTTGGGCTGTATATGAACAGGACAGTATAATATATGAGCCAAACTGAACATGCAAGGAACAGCTGCATGGTCAAAATTAATCATGGAGGACAGTGACTATGTGTGCCGCAAACAAACCACTCTAACTGTCTGATAATTGAGGCACAGGTGTGCTCCCTCACAACCCGCCATTCATGGGTATAGCTAGTGCCCTGCTGTATGTTCAAAGTATAATCCTGCAGGTCTGGTCTGATAACATATTATGCGGGGATAGCTGCATGGTCAAAATTAATCATGGAGGACAGTGACTGTGTGTGCCGCAAACAAACCACTCTAACTGTCTGATAATTGAGGCACAGGTGTGCTCCCTCACAACCCGCCATTCATGGGTATAGCTAGTGCCCTGCTGTATGTTCAAAGTATATACTGCAGGTCTGGTCTGATAACATATGCGGGGATAGCTGCATGGTCAAAATTAATCATGGAGGACAGTGACTGTGTGTGCCGCAAACAAACCACTCTAACTGTCTGATAATTGAGGCACAGGTGTGTTCCCTCACAACCTGCCGTTCATGGGTATAGCTAGTGCCCTGCTGTATGTTCAAAGTATAATCCTGCAGGTCTGGCGTGATAACATATGCGGGGATAGCTGCATGGTCAAAATTAATCATGGAGGACAGTAGGGCTGGGCCAAATATTCCTTTTAATTTACCCATTATTCAAAACTTTATTCTTCAATTTTTACCCCATTATTCAAGAGAAAATCACCTATTATTCTTAAAAAATCACCTATTATTCTTAAAAAAGCTGACAAAAATGCAGATGAAATGTGAATGTGACCAGCCTGAACGTAGCTACATGCATTATAAATACTAGTATAATTATGGATTCAACGATTGTTGTACTGTAGCATCAAAGATGTCTCAATGTATAGTCTTGCAAGGCAGAGTTTTGTCTCTCTAAAGGAATTTCTCAAAAGTGAAAAGACACGCTCAGAGGATAACGACATGACATGGCACAAAGTTTTCTATTTAAAACCGTGACACCCTGCGCATGCGCAGTACATACTATTAGTTCATTGAGCCAGTTGAAGAGCCAGCCCATTATTCAACTTCTTCAAAAAGCTGCCTATTATTCAAAAAATCATTCAGGAATATTTGGCCCAGGCCTAGAGGACAGTGACTATGTGTGCCGCAAACAAACCACTCTAACTGTCTGATAATTGAGGCACAGGTGTGTTCCCTCACAACCTGCTATTCATGGGTAGTATATATATACACGTATATATACCCTGCTGTAACTTCAAAGTATACTATCACTAGGTATCTGCAGTGTATGGTTATATAGATATTTCACCCAACGATGTTTATTTGCAAAAAGCCGTGGTCAAGGTGTTTAAGGGTGGGCTCGGGGGTAATTGGGTGTGAGGATTCCAAAAAACCACAAACCACACCCATATGTTGATTATTTATCGAGTTATGACCTAATACATTGCATATATATATCGTGCATATTGTGCATATGTGCATATGTGCAATGCATATGATATCGCATTGGTATCATTTGCAAAAAGCTGTGCTCAAGGTGTTTAAGGGTGGGCTCGGGGGTAATTGGGTGTGAGGATTCCAAAAAACCACAAACCACACCCATATGTTGATTATCCGATTAGTGCCGGAATTTACGCGCGCATGCGCGCTGACGGGACGGAATTAATTTTATGGGCGGAGAGAAATTTGACATCACGGAAGTCTGGAGGTCATATCGCCTAAACGATCGACCTTTTGTATTAGCAACACGCGTTTTTCAAAGAGATGGTTGCCTAAGCTACCCGTTGATACCAAGAACGCCAGCCGATCTTGTGAATCAAAGGAATTTCGATGGACAAAAGCCAAGCGGTAAGTGAATTCGTAAGATAAGGGGGGTACGAAGGGGAATAAACTTGAAATATCAGTCCCCAGTTGACTCAGCGTGTACTAACAGCGTAGCTCATTGCTCTGTCTCCTTCAGTTGTCCATGATATAAGCGACTGAGCGAGCAAAAGCTTTAGATCTTTCCCGTATTTTGTAGGACTTGCCCGATTGTTGATAGTACACGCTGGCCACTGGATACGTAAAAAGCGCTAGCTAATGATCGTACATGCCGAGTGTCTGTGACTTGTCTTGCCTGATTGACGTACTAGTCTAGGTTATAGCTTCTGTTTAACTGTGTTTCAAGCTTTATAATGTGACCATCTTAGGTATGTATTCCTACAGTAGTACGATAACTTATGATCTTCCTTTCATAACCTCTTCTCTTTCGTTTATAAAAGGTCTGATCGATGAATGTCAGTTGCCTGGCATTTTCACAACCTATGTAAGTTTGCTTTATGTATGTAACAGTATGTGTATGCTTATGAGTGTCATAGTGTGTGCGTGCATGTGTTCATTGTTTGTGCATGGTGTTGAGTGTATATGTACGAGAGTGTATATTATGTACATATGTTTAGTGTTTGTGCATGGTGCGTGTGTATGTACGCGAGTGTGTGTGTGAGCGTGTGTACCTACGTATGTTTAGTGTTTGTGTATGGTGTGTGTATGTGTATGTATGTTGAGTGTGCATGGTGCGTGTGTATGTACGCGAGTGTGTATGTGTGTATGTGTACCTACGTATGTTTAGTGTTTGTGCATGGTGTGTGTATGTACGCGAGTGTGTATGTGTGTGTATGTATGTTGAGTGTGCATGGTGCGTGTGTATGTACGCAAGTGTGTATTTGTGAGTGCGAGGGTGTGATGTGTGTGTGTGTACACGTGTAACGTGCACTTGGACAATGTACACACCAAGTAATAATAATAATAGTATGTACATAAAAACTAAAAACACATGCACAGTGACAAGGTTGTGTGCATATCCTTTTATGGACTAATATTAGTTATCTTCTCACATGATATTGTGTTCTGTCTCACCTCTAATTATGACACTATTTTACACACACCACAGGTCCCAAATTGCTTGACCAGGCTACCCCACACACGTACACACACACACACACACACACACACACACGTGCACACACACTTGATACATCAAGTGATCTTCTGGATGGTAAGTAATACTCACATGTGTAGTTACAATACTCATGCACACATACATGTACATACCTTCACACATGCACACCCCCTATGTTGAGTGTTCGTGAGTGAATGATTGTGTGTTGAGTGTATGTATGTATGTTTAGTGTTTGTGTGTGTATGCATATTTTTTTGTTCGTGTATGTGTATGTATGTTTGTTGTTAGTACATGGTTATGTGTGTGTGTGCATAATATGTATTATGACCATTTTATACATGCCACAGGTCTAAATTGCTTGGCGATGCTACAACATAATATTATACACACACATACTAACACACCACACAGAGTGATGACTTTGTGTATGGTAAGTTGTGTATTTTGTATATAAAATCTTGCACGTGTAGTTGCACACAATATACATATTATAATACACACACCCTACACACATGCATGCACCCCTCACATACGCATTCATAGTACATTCAGTAAAGGGTACTCTTATGTACCCATGTGCAACAGTTTATTATTGGGCTTGAATTCAATATACATGTTTACATATCTTGTAGGCGTGTGTGCCACTGCAAAAAGCAATCATCTGGATCCCCCGAGTGACACAGCCATGCCGAGCACTCTCGACAAAACCAGCTGGTGTTCATTCGACTCTGCTTCGTCTTTCGGCACTGTGCACAATTGCCTCTCTTCCTCTTAGCGGGACAGCTGTCATCATTGACCTTCACAGGAAAATGACGAAGAGGAAGGGAGCGGATGGAGGAGGACGAAGTACGTCCACGTCTGCGGCGACTACAATAGTCGCCAATCAGTTCAGATGCCAACTCGAGCCGAAAGTCCTTGATGGTCATCTTGGAGCCTTTGCTGGTGTGGTTCTTCATTAAAATGAAGGCATTAGTGATGGCGACATCAAGTAAGAAGTAGAAGATATACTTGTAGAACTTTCGGCTCTTAGTACGGCAGCGGTAGTACCCCCGTAACTGGTCACCTCTGTCTACCCTCCATGTAGGTATTATAGAGGATGATAGATTGGGGACAAGGTACTGGAATGCGTGACCCATCTTGGGTACCACGGAGTACTGTTCCGGCATCTGTTGGCTGGCAGTTGGTGGCCATAGCAGTGACCGTCTTGCGATCGAGCCACGCTGAAGCGGATAACTTCCCCTTCTGAACAGTAACAGATTCACCCCTGTATGTTGTAAATTATTATGTATAGTAACAATTTTCATTATCCGTATTTACCTTTCTTTCAGGTTGACTCTCTTTAGTTCCTCCGGAAAACCTCGACGATCTTTCCTCGCTGTCCCACATGCGTACACTCCATCCTTCTCCAAGTCTGTCAACAGTTCTGCACTCGTGAAGAAGTTATCGAAGTACACGTGGTGAAACTTCCCTTTCAGTGGCTCAGTGAGGGTCTTCACAACACGAGCTCCCAAGCTCTTCTCCGGTGATGTTCCCTTGCCGCAGTAGATGTCAAATTTGGAGAAGTATCCCGTCTTACTGTCTCCCAACACCCACACCTTGATACCACGCTTGACGGGCTTCTTGGGCATATACTGCTTCAGCGACGACCTGCCCTGGAACTTGATCATCGCCTCATCAACCGCAACTTCCTTGTGGGGATCGTAAGCCTCCGCAAACTTGGCTGAAAGGTGTTCGATGATGGGACGAACTTTTCCAAGGCGGTCGTGCCCTGGAGAGCCGCGTGGTTGGAGGGAGCTATTGTCCACAAAGTGGATATATCTGGAGATCTCCAAAAAGCGGTCTCGTGGTATCCTGTCTGCAATGGGACTATAGTGGAGGTACTCATTCTTCTTCCAGTAGTCCTTGATTGCCGGGAGCTGGTTTATGCCCATGAGAATGGAGAACCCCAGAAAGGCCTTCATCTCTTCTACAGTGATCTTCGTCCACTTAGCAAACTTCTCACTTCCCATGACGTCCTCGGCGTACCGATTACTCTCAGTCACCATCAGTGTCATCAAATCATCCGTGAAGAAGATCTCGAAGACCTCTCTGGGGGTCTCTGGGATGGCTGTTGTTGGACCTACTGGTGAGTTGAATGATTTCACCTCCACTGGTTTCAGTGTTGTAGTCCACACTGCAGGTTGCGATGGAGAACCAGGTGGTGAAGTAGGTGGTGATGATTGTGGCGAGCTTTGGGGTGAGGGTTGAGGCAATGGAGAGAGTGGAGGCGGCAGCAGCAGTGGCGAAGCTACTGACGGTGTAAGGGGGGAGTTTGGTGGTGCTTGGTCAAGGTCAGCATCCTCTTCATCGAGCTCCAAATCTGAGAACTCGTCATCGGAGCCTTCCATGACCGGTTCATCAGGGTCATCATAGTCCTGGTCATCATCCACATCCTCCAACACAGCTTCCAGCACCTTCTCAGCAGTGTACAGCCTCTTGGTCATCGTTTTAGCGCTTCTAGAGTTAGTTTATAGGTAGGTAGTTAGCGTTTTTGCATGGTAGTATTGTAGCGTACATAGCGTAGGCGTTAGCGTGTATGGCTGTATGTATTGTTATTTTTGATACAAATTTGTGGAATAATCTTCTATGAATAGTACTATAGTTTACTACAGTAATACTTACCTCTACTATCGTGGTTTGTCTTGGGTAGAAAGATCGTCACCGCCCAGTCCTCGTTAGCGAGATATCGTCCAGATAGTATAGCGCTATGCAGCTGACGCATTTTTGCGTCTCCCGCCCTTAACGGCATGCGCGCGCATGACGCAATAATGCGTCTCTCGGCACTAATTGGTTAATTATCGAGTTATGACCTAATACATTGCATATATATATCGTGCATATTGTGCATATGTGCATATGTGCAATGCATATGATATCGCATTGGTATCATTTGCAAAAAGCTGTGCTCAAGGTGTTTAAGGGTGGGCTCGGGGGTAATTGGGTGTGAGGATTCCAAAAAACCACAAACCACACCCATATGTTGTCGAGTTATGACCTAATACATTGCATATATATATCGTGCATGCATATAGCATGACCTTCAGGCCAAAATTCTCGACTTCTGCTTTGAGAGTGTGCATGCATAGCATATATAGCATATATGACCTTGAGATCAAATATTTTGACCTCTGCTTTGAGAGCGTGCATAGCATGACCTTGAGGTCAAATCCCTTGACCTCTGCTGTGAGTGAGTGTGCATAGCATGACCTTGAGGTCAAATCCCTTGACCTCTGCTGTGAGTGAGTGTGCATAGCATGACCTTCAGGTCAAATCCCTTGACTTCTGCTTTGAGAGTGTGCAATACATGACATACATGACCTTCAGGTCAAATCTCTCGACTTCTGCTTTGAATGTGCATAGCATAAGCTTGAGGTCAAATCCCTTGACCTCTGCTGTGAGAGTGTGCATAGCATGACCTTCAGGTCAAATCTCTCGACTTCTGCTTTGAATGTGCATAGCATAAGCTTGAGGTCAAATCCCTTGACCTCTGCTGTGAGAGTGTGCATGCATAGCATGACCTTCAGGTCAAATCTCTCGACTTCTGCTTTGAATGTGCATAGCATAAGCTTGAGGTCAAATCCCTTAACCTCTGCTGTGAGAGTGTGCATGCATAGCATGACCTTCAGGTCAAATCTCTCGACTTCTGCTTTGAGAGTGTGCATAGCATGACCTTGAGGTCAAATTTCATGACCTCTGCTGTGAGAGTGCATAGCATAAGCTTGAGGTCAAATCCCTTGATCTCTGCTGTGAGAGTGTGCATAGCATGACCTTGAGGTCAAATTCATGACCTATGCTGTGAGAGTGTGCATAGCATAAGTTTGAGGTCAAATCCCTTGACCTCTGCTTTGAGATTGTGCATAGCATGACCTTGACGTCAAATATTCTGTTGCATGAAGTTGGCTTGTGGAAAATATTGATTTCATGCTATGCTACATGCTATGCTACATGCATGCATGCTTAGCTCTGCACATGCATTGAAGCTTTGAATGGATTTCATAGTCATAGTCTTGCAGCCAGCTTGTCTACACATTCAATTAAGCTTTACATTGATTTGAACAATTCAAGGTGTGGAAACCAATTACAGCCAGTCAAAACATACCAGTAGCCCTTGCCTGGATGATTCAGAGAGAGGAGTATTTAAAGAGCAGCAAAAGCCGGCATTGTCATTGTCATTCAACTCAACTCCTCAGCTGCTACATCTTCATCTCCACTAACTGAACTGAAGTGGTGCTCTTCAATTGGAAGGATCTACTGGATTGTTGGATTTGAGCTCTCTGAGTGCTCCAATTGCTACTACTGTACATTATTGGACTGAGGCAAGTACTCTCTTGCATGATTTTTCTGTTACTTCTTGGAAGATGCTAGCTTGAGGCCTTTCCACTGATTCTTTTTATGCTTGTACTGGTGCATGCATGGTATTCGCTTGTGGAAAGTATTGATCTCGTATTGCTTTGCCGCATTCTTAAACATGCTTTTTCTGTGCACACATTTGATTTCATACATACAGTTGCAGCCAGCTTGTCTACACATCATCCAACCAGCACTGTCATTCAACTGAACTAACTTCTAACTGTTCACCCTTGACCTGTGTCTTCATCTCTCTACCAACTGTTGCTGGTGCTCTTCATTTGGAAGGATCCACTACATTGTGTGCGTGCTCTTCAATTGCTACTGGTACACATTGTTGGATTGAGGCAAGTTCTTTTGCATGATTTTGTTGTCCTTTTGCTGGTGCATATGGTGCTAGCTTGAGACCTTTCCACTGATTTTTGTTGTGCTTCTACTGGTGCATGCATGCATATGGCATGACACTAGCTTGAGCTGCTACTCTGTTTCTTCATCTCTACCAACAGTTGTTCATCTCTCTGAGCTGGCACTTTTCAATTGGAAGGATCTACTGGACTTGGATTATTGATCTCACTGTGTGCTACTGGTGCACATTGTTGGATTGAGGTAAGGTCTCTCTGCCTGCTAGAGTCTATACATCCAATTAAGCTTTATATTGACCATATGCACTCGCAGCCAATTTGTCTACACATCCAATTAAGTCTTACATTGATTTGAATAGTGACTGTTAATTGGGCTTTTATAAAATCAATCAAAACCAGCCTAACCAGTAGCCCTTGTTTGGATCATTCAGGGAGTATTTAAAGAGCATGAAAAGCCAGCAATGTCATTCAACTGAACTAACTGGACTATTCATCCTTGCTCCCCAGCCTCAGCTGCTACCATTTTTTCATCGATCTCTACCAACTGTTCTTCATGCATGCTCCCCAGCTGCTACTGTTTTTTCTACCACACTGAGCTAGAGTGCTCTTCAGTTGGAAGGATCTTGAGATCTTCACATACGAAGACAAGGATCGGATATATCTGCTTGACTTCATTACTGAGCTGGTGCTTTTCAATCAGAAGAATCGACTGGTGCTCATTGTTGGATTGAGGCAAGTCTTTTTTGTTGTGGTGCTGGTACTAGCTAGTAGTCCACTGACCTTCACTGGCCTTTTCTGTTTTCACTTGGTTGCAGAACAATGGTGTTCTCTACTGTTGGCTCGGTCTTCACATACGAAGACAAGGACTTGGATACACCAGCTTGACTTCATCACTGAGCTGGTGCTCTTCAATTGGAAGAATCTACTGGTGCACGTTGCTGGACTGAGGCAAGTACAACTGTTGCTTGTTTTTGTTGTGGTGCAGTGGTGCATATGGTGCTAGATAATCCACTGGCCTTTTCTGTTTTCACTCGCAGAACGATGGTATTATCTACTGTTGGCTTGTTCTCGTACGCTCGAGGTGTTCACATACAAAGAAAAGGACTTGGATTCACCTGCACTGCGGTGGTGCTCTTTAATTGGAAAAATCGACTGGTGCGCACACTCGACACTGATTCACTTGCAGAACAATGGTGCTCTCTACAGTTGGCTCATTCACATACGCTTGAGGTGTTCACATACGAAGACAAGACTTGGATGGATACACCCCTGCTTGACTCGTCACTGAGCTGGTGCTCTTCAATTGGAAGAATTGACTGGTGCACATTGTTGGATTGAGGCAAGTACAACTGTTACCTGATTTTTTGTTGGGGTGCGTGGTTTGGTTTCACTGGCTTTTTCTGTTTTCAATCGCAGAACGATGGTATTCTACTGTTGGCTCGTTCTCATACGCTCGGTGTTCACATACGAAGACAAGGACTTGGATACACCTTACTCGTCACTGAGCTGGTGCTCTCAATTGGAAGAATCGACTGGTACACATTGTTGGACTGAGGCAAGTACAACTGACCTTGGACTTGGTTGGATACACCCCTGCTTGACTCGTGACTGAGCTGGTGCTCTTCAATTGGAAGAATCAACTGGTGTACATTGTTGGATTGAGGCAAGTACAACTGTTACCTGATTTTCCACTTACCTTCACTCTGGCTTTTTCTGTTTTCACTTGCAGAACGATGGTATTCTCTACTGTTGGCTCGTTCTCATACACTGGAAGAATCGACTTGCAGAACAATGGTGCTCTACAGTTTGAGGTGTACACATACGAAGGCAAGGACTTAGATGGATACAGTTCTTGCTTGACTCGTCACTGAGCTGGTGCTCTTCAATTGGAAGAATCGACTTGCAGAACAATGGTGCTCTACGAGGATTTGGATGGATGGATAAACCCCTGCTTGACTCATCACTGAGCTGGTGCTCTTCAATTGGAAGAATCAACTGGTGTACATTGTTGGATTGAGGCAAGTACAACTGTTACCTGATTTTCCACTTACCTTCACTCTGGCTTTTCCTGTTTTCACTTGCAGAACGATGGTATTCTCTACTGTTGGCTCGTTCTCATACACTCGGTGTTCACATACAAAGACAAGGACTTGGATACACCTGCTTCACTTCATCACTGGGCTACAATTGGCTTGTTTACATGCACTTCACATAAGAAGACAAAGACTTGGATGGATACACCTCTGCTTGACTCTTCACTGAGCTGGTGCTCTTCAATTGGATGAATCGACTGGTGTACATTGTTGGATGGATACACCTCTGCTTGACTTGTCACTGAGCTGGTGCTCTTCAATTGGAAGAATCGACTGGTGTACATTGTTGGATTGAGGCAAGTACAACTGTTACTTGATATTTTTTGTTGTGGTGCTAGCTAGTTCACTGACCACTGGCTTTTTCTGTTTTCACTTGCAGAACAATGGTATTCTCTACTGTTGGCTGGTTCTGATACGCTCGACGTGTTCACATACAAAGAAAAGGACTTGGATACACCTGCACTGAGGCGGTGCTCTTTAATTGGAAAAATCGACCGGTGTGCACACTTGCAGAACAATGGTGCTCTACAGTTGGCTTGTTCACATGCTTGAGGTGTTCACATACGAAGACAAGGACTTGGATCGATTCATACACCCTACTTGACTCGTCACCGAGCTGATGCTCGACTAGTGTACATTGTTGGATTGAGGCAAGTACAACTGTTACCTTGTCACTGAGCTGGTGCTCTTCAATTGGAAGAATCGACTGGTGTACATTGTTGGATTGAGGCAAGTACAACTGTTACCTGATTATTTTGTTGTGCATGGCGCTAGCTAGTCCACTGACCTTCACTCTGGCCTTTTCTGTTTGCACTCGCAGAATGATGGTATTCTACTGTTGGCTCGTTCTCATACGCTCGGTGTTCACATACGAAGACAAGGACTTGGATACACCTGCTTGACTTCATCACTGAGCTGGTGCTCTTCAATTGGAAGAATCGACTTGCAGAACAATGGTGCTCTACAGTTGGCTCATTCACATACGCTTGAGAAGACAAGGACTCAGATGGATACACCTGCTTGACTCGTCACTGAGCTGGTGCTCTTCAATTGGAAGAATTGACTTGCAGAACAATGGTGCTCTACGAAGACAAGGACTTGGATGGATACACCTCTGCTTGATTTGTCACAGAGCTGGTGCTCTTCAATTGGAAGAATCGACTGGTGCACATTGTTGCTGGTGTTCTTTAATTGGAAGGATCTACTGGATTGTTGGGATTTTGCTACTGATGCACATTATTGGATTGAGGCAAGTTCTTTTGCATGACTTTGTTGTCTATTTACTGGTACATATGGTGCATAATGCTGGCTTAAGACTTGTCCACTGATTTTTGTTGTGCTTCTACTGGTGCATAGTGCTAGCTTGAGGCCTTTCCACTGATTCTTGGTATGCTTATACTCTGGGGCATGGTATTAATATAAAACCAGCTTAAAACCAGTAACCCTTGCCTGGATCATTTAGAATTTTATCATTCCACTCAACTGCAGGTCACCGAGCTTGGCATCCATCCATTGCACGAACCTTGGCCAAAACCAAAGTTGTCTAGACTGCTTGGGAGATCACAGCACCTGCATGGGCGGGTGTGTTGGCGGCACATGACAGCACTTCAATGTAGATGTGTTGGCAGCTGACAGTGAATCCCAGGCGTGTTAGTCTTGGACATTCTACTTGCCATTGGCTAGTCAATGGATTGGTCCTGCTTGTAAAACCTCACTACCAACTGTTGCTGGTGTTGTTTAATTGGAAAGATCTACTGGATTGTTGGGATTTTGCTACTGGTGCACATTATTGGATTGAGGCAAGTTCTTTTGCACGACTTTGTTGTCTATTTACTGGTACATATGGTGCATAATGCTGGCTTAAGACTTGTCCGCCAACACACCCGCCCATGCAGGTGCTGTGATCTCCCAAGCAGTCTAGACAACTTTGGTTTTGGCCAAGGTTCGTGCAATGGATGGATGCCAAGCTCGGTGACCTGCAGTTGAGTGGAATGATAAAATTCTAAATGATCCAGGCAAGGGTTACTGGTTTTAAGCTGGTTTTATATTAATACCATGCCCCAGAGTATAAGCATACCAAGAATCAGTGGAAAGGCCTCAAGCTAGCACCATGCACCAGTAGAAGCACAACAAAAATCAGTGGACAAGTCTTAAGCCAGCAAGGGCAGATCAAGCATGAAACAATACTTACCCAAAAAACCAGTAAAACGAGGCTTCAAGGTGTGGGTCCGGGCAGATTCTGTGAATGGATATGTGTGTGAATTTGAGGTATATACCGGTAAGACTGATGGGCAACCCGAGTTAGGTCTTGGAGGGAATGTGGTGAAAAAGTTGACACGTAACATCACAGGCCACAATTATGCAGTCTATTGTGATAATTTCTTCACTAGTGCAGCTCTCTTTCAAGACCTCCTGGCTGACAGTATTTATGCATGTGGCACTTACAACACCATTCGCAAGTGCTATCCCAGTGACCTGAAAGATAAGTCTAAAAAGGGATTAGGTACTAGAGGATTGACAGAGTACAGACAAGATGGACAATTGCTAGCAACATTATGGCAGGATACGAAAACGGTTTCTCTCCTTTCCACTCATTGTCAACCTAACTCTGAAGTGACCATCTCTCGTCGGCAAAAGACTGGAAGCAGAGTGGATGTCCCATGTCCTGAAGCAGTACGGTTGTACAACATGTTCATGGCTGGTGTTGACAAGAATGACCAACTCCGGGGATATTACGCTGTCAGAACGAAATCAACAAAGAACTACAAATATATTTTCTGGTTCCTTTTTGATGTGGCCATTGTGAATGCCTTTATCTTGTATCAGCGTGTACCTACAGTTGGAAAGAAACTGACACTGAAAGAATTCAGAGTTGAACTGGCAAAGCGAATGATCGGTACGTACAACAGCCGTAAGTATCGTGGAAGACCAACAACACGAGAAGCACAGAGCGGTGCGCGTCGCAGAAGGATGAAACTACCCCACTACCCCACTAGAGCTACCCAGGGACGATGTCGGCACTGCAGCTCTACTCACGGCAGAACCACCACGTGGTACTGTAGTGAGTGCGAGCTCAGACTGTGCCACACAGGAGACGCCGAGTCCGATTGCTTTTTGAAGCATCACTTGTCAGCAGGTCTGTACAGTCAGCCTTGAACCACCCATACTAAAGCTTCATAGCCTTCTAACTGAACTCATAGTTTACTGACACTGTCAATTATGTATACATGCCTCATGTAATAAATCATGTTTGTTGCTGCTCCTAGTATTATAATCATTTTACCTCTGAATCGTTTCTCTCTCGTGCTATCTCTCTACACACAGTGACTCACTTGTGAGTCGCTCACTCGTCTTCTCGTTCGCTCGCTCGCTCACTCTCTCGCTCGCTCGCTCACTCTCACACACTTACCTTTCATGTCTTCTCTCTCGCCACGATCGCTTGACGTTTGGCTTTGATCACGGCTTGAGCGCTTGAAAGAAGCCGATATCTGTCTCTATACTTGTCAAAACTGTTCCTCTAAGGGTGTCTTTTCGCCTCGAACACTCAATCACAGCCAAAAAGAGTCTTGAGGGCGCTTTATTTGAAAATATTACCGCATGAACGTGAAAATAATTTCGTTGCGTTGGGTGTGGCCGCGTTAAATAATACTCGCGCTTAAAGAGTTAATAGCGCATGCTAATTTTCGTAAGATTAATTTTTGTAGCCGCCATTGACTACGAAAATATTTTTACAACGAAAATTTCCAGATTTACGGTATGAGGAATCCTGGGTAGAATAAGAAGAACTGGAGAGATGTAGATACGCATAATTATAGGCAGACACACAGTGGGCGGGCATGAGACTTCCAAAGGATATACTTTACATACTGGAGTGATGACGCTTTACCATTAATTTTTGTTAAGTCTGGCTATTGGGGGAGGCCTGGTGGGTGTACACTAGACTGGGAGGCTGATACATTTCGCTTATATGACATTGTACATGTTCATTCGTATGCGTTGAAAGAAGTTGTCTGTATACGTGCACATCACCGTAAGTTTTCTTTGCCATTTAGGATACTCCCACGTCAAATAATGATAGTCTCAATGTGACAGTGGAGGGTGATGAAGAGACTGACAGTCTCAACGTGACAGTGGAGAGTAATGATGGCTCCCTGTATGTTCCAACCCCTCAAAGAAAGGTTAGAGAGAGGATAGAAAATACGTCATGTATTCCATCAAATATTTGCTTCATGGACTTGAAACAATTGAACAAGTTCATTAAGCAAGTGAATCAAATACGTTGTTGTGCCACACCTGGTTGTAAAGGTGCATTGTGTCCCATTCATGTGAAAAGCCTTGGGCTGGGTGGTGCTCTTTCTATCACCTATGCTTGTAACGGTTGTGCTAGTCAGTGGGCATTGTTTGAAACATCATCTAAATACGAACTTGGCTGTGCTACCGAAATTGGTATTGCTGCGCAGGTGGCTTTTATCATAGCTGGTTGCACGCATGTGACTTATTACAAGGTATTGAAGCATGCACTTGGGATTGAAGGAGTTAGTTGGCCAATGTTTGACTCGACCATCAAGAGAATGTACCCTATTGTCAAAGAGATGGTCGATAAGATGTGCAGTGATGCAAAGGATGACATGCAACGCATGGACCAAAATGAACTGGGTTCGTGGAGTCGTGCCGTCACGTCCGCTGACGGCACGTGGATGACACGTGGTCATCACAGCAAGAATGCTACTTTCAGCATTCGAAACTACTACAATGGAGCTCTTCTTTACCGCAAGCATCTCTGTCAGAAAGGCAGAGATGACATAATTGAAGAAGAGCTCTACCAGGGGACATCCAAGGGTGCCGAAGGCTATGCCGCACGCCTTACGTTCAAAAAAGCCAAGGAGGAAGGGATGAACATTGCCATTCAGTGGCAAGATGCCGACTCCTCCTCTGCTAAGGCAGTGACAGACCACTTTCCCAATGCAGAGATCATGATCTGTGGTGGGCATGCCGGTAGGGCCCACAAGAAGCAGCTGGAAAAGCTGCAGAAAATCAAGTCCTTCACTGTTGATTTAATAAGAAAGTATAAAGACACTTTTCCCTCTGTTGGCGATGTGGTCTGTCATTGCTCAAGGCACAAACAGGGATGTGGTTGCTTCTCCAAGGCGTTTATTGAAAAGGCCAGAAACTACTTTTCGCTAATTTTGTCGATGAGTGAATCTGCCGAAGAGTTTGCAACCAGGATGAAAGGATTGGCCAGACATGCCCGCGACGAGCACGATTGGGGGTTTGGTAGGTGTGATTTTCACCAACTTCGAGTATGCAACTGTGGCGAGTGTAAGGATGGAGAGGATCTAAAGTGCGAAGGAACAGACTATCACACAAGGCATGCACTGACATGTCCTTTCCACTCTCTGGCTTACGAAATTGAATGCCATGAGAGAGCAGAAATGGCCGAACAGCTGGTTCACCCCATTCTTAAAAGGGGGCATTCCAACTGGTTGGAGGCCTCCCACAATGTGTTCATTCGCTTCAGACCAAAGCACATCTTCCTCGAAAGGCTACACTATGTGGTTTCAACCGAGCTGGCTCTGCTGCAATCCAACATGACATACATGTATGAGAAGCGTGGGCCACAATATCATTGGGTGGTTGAGCTGTTTGAGCGTCTGAAGCTACCTGTGTTTGATGGTGTTCAGGCTGCTCTGGAGACATTCAATCGACAGAGAATGATGTACTTAGATCAGGAAAAGACCGATTCCTCCAAGCGGAGGCGAATACAGTTGAAAAGTGAGCGAACAGTGGATGCACAGCGTCGCAAGCTGTGGTCAAAGAAGCATGGCCACGATACCTACGGCAGTGACGACAGTGACATAGACGAAGATGAACTCAAACGTAAAGGACAGAAGAAGCGTACAACTGGAGGGACGTGTAAGTGTGGGTCCACCACTCACCTACGTACCAACCATAGTGAATGTCCTTTGAACGTAAAGAATCAGAGAAGTGATGTTTCTGTGGATGACAGAGCATCTGACAATAATGATGTCATTTCCTATTCTGAGGATACCCTGTCAGACGCAGAAAGCATTTCTTTGGAAAAAAGTGTGCCTACCCCAACTGGTGACACTAGTTGGTGTTTTGAAGATGACGTAATAAGTGGTATCTGCGTGTGCGGAGCGCTCGGACGAGCACACAAGAGGGATTGCCCCTTAAACTCACGAAATCGTTACGTTGGGTGCACATTGTTTCCCAAAGCCTCTTCTGCTGACTCTGACAAGAATGGCAAGGATGATGATTGTGTGAAATCCAAACCTCCTAAAGCAAGCAAGCCGATCGATACGAGGTCCACTCGTCGAGGAAAGAGAGAAAAACCAAGTGGTGAGAAGCCTCCCCCAGCGAAAAAGCCTAGGCCCAACTTCAAGGTGGGTGACTGCGTGAATTTGCATGATAGAAAATTGGGCAAATGTCACCTTCCTTGCTGCATTGTGCAAGTGTTTGGTGATCGATGCCTACTATGTTGTCACAAGGGAGTTCTCACTACTGGCTATGCAAAGGGGCAGTTGACGGCTATCAGCGGTGATCCATCCATTTCAGTAGACAACTGGCGAACTGCAGGAAGGACCTCACTACGAGATGTAGCAAATGATTCTGCAAATCTCAAAGTGTGTAACTGTGGCCTAGCCAAGCCTGTTGTTGAGCATGTTGTTGACCTGACTGACGATCCCACAGCCTTGTCTTCAGCCGATGGTTCTGCAGTTGTAAGCAACACCTGGGTGTCCACTCCACTGTACACCTTGCACATAGATAAGAAACGGGAAATTGTTTCATCTGATGGTTGGCTCTCAGACACAGTCATTAGGGCCGGTCAGTTGCTCATCTTGCAGGAATTCCCAAACATAGCCGGCCTGCAAGATCCGGCAGTTCACAGGAGTCTGTCGTTCCAAATCCTCAGAGGAGAATTTGTGCAGATCATCTTTGTTGGAGGCTGTCACTGGTGTACTATTTCCAATGTTGGATGTGACGATGGAGTGGTCAATGTGTACGACAGCATGTACTCCAGTGCTTCCAGTGGGACGGTAAAATTGATTGCAAGCCTTGTGTTCAGTCCTGCTAAACAGCTTGTAGTGAGAATGATGGATGTTGGAAGGCAGTCAAATGGTTCCGATTGTGGAGTCCTTGCCTTAGCATTTGCATACGACATTTGCAGTGGTAATGACCCATGCAAGATCAAGTACGATCACAGGTCTATGAGGCAGCACTTGGCAGAGTGCTTGGAGAAATGTCGCCTCTCTCGCTTCCCAGCGGTCGGTGAGCGCAGGACTGTTGGTGTCAGGCACACCCAGTCAGTGGACCTTCACTGCTCCTGCCGCTTGCCCGAAGAATTAGGTGATAAAATGGCCGAGTGCGATGTATGTAAAACCTGGTACCACAAACACTGCATGGACGTTCCTAACTATGTTTTTGAAAAAAAAGATGTCCCCTGGAAGTGTAAATCATGTGCCGCAGTGTGAGACTCTACCTAGTATTTTGTTGTATATAACGTATTTCTTCTAAAAGATTCGGCCCTTCTAATTATTCGGCATCCTTTACCGAATGATTTAATATAGTCTTTAATTTTTTGGCAAAGGTCGTCTCGTGTATATGCTATAAACGGGAATGGAATGCGGATGCAGACAGAATGTTGAATATTAACCTCTAAAAATTCGGCGAAGCTAAAGCAATATTATTATTTTCATTCCGAATTTTTAGAAGAAATACGGTAGTTTATCCAGGTGTGGCCACATGTATTGATTACCAATCCATCCTCTCTCTCTCAGGGATATGATATTATTACCTCTCCCTCTATTATATACATGTACATGTATAACTGCATATACATGTATCTATCTCCTCTCTCTCTCTCTCTCTCTCTCTCTCTCTCTCTCTCTCTCTCTCTCTCTCTCTCTCTCTCTCTCTCTCTCTCTCTCTCTCTCTCTCTCTCTCTCTCTCTCTCTCTCTCTCTCTCTCTCTCTCTCTCTCTCTCTCTCTCTCTCTCTCTCTCTCTCTCTCTCCTCTCCCTCTCTCCTCCCCCCTCTCTCTCTCTCTCTTGCTCGTCTCAATGCTAATACATGTACATGTATGTGTACATGTCTATCACCATAATAATATTATTTTTTGTCAGTGTTAATTCTCTTCATACCTGTGTTTTCTTGAGTGGGCACGTCAACTCAATAAGCCTGACACAGGGAAGGTTTATGCAGTTGTAGGCTCTACCTTCCTTGAATTTTGTTTTGGGGCTAAAAATGGTTTCTGAATATCAGGTCATAGGGTACAGGTACTGGTTATCAATCTTATCTGTATGCTTGTAGTGACACTGCCAAACCAGCTGACTGATTTTTTTTGCACTACCTTATAAGAAAGTACACAAATGCCATGTCAGCAAACAGGATTGTTCTCTGCTCTGCCATAATATCTAGATGTACATGTATCTCTCCTCGTTGAAGTCAGTTGCCTGAAGCTCCCACCCTCGGGTGGCGTGATGAGTCGTTGATGGCTTCTGGTTTTCACATTGGAGATATGTTTCTCTCTTGTGTTCTCTATCCCAGTCTATACTACATGTATGTTTGTATTAATATGGCTGCATTCTCCCTCTCTGTATCATCTCAATACTTGTTTGTGTTGGGCACTTGGTACAGTTGTTTGTTGTCTGTTCAAACTGATTATATTACAGAGCAGTAGGTACAGGTATAGGTTACCAAGCAAAAATTTTATGAGTGAAAACGTAATATCAAGTTGTATCATGTTGCTCTAAATATAATCTGCTCTACAGTACATGTACTCTATCAGTATAATAATACTATTATCATAGTGCACTTGCCTGGGACACTATGGTATTACCCCCGTGTGCATAGTAAAGTAATCAGGTGGCTTGGCATTTTCTCTCTTTCTCCTCGTTGAAGTCGGCTGCCTGAAGCTCGGGTGGCATGATGAATCGTTGATGGCTTCTAGTTTTCCCATTGGACTTACATTTCTCTCTCTGTTCTAAAAAAATTACCTGATATCAGCATAGAGGCAATCTTAGCGAGTGGTGAGTATAATAATATTCATCAAAAATGTCAAAGCTGACGTTTGTTTCACCTCATAATGTTGACAAGCTGTACAAATCACATCAGGTGTGCCATGTGCTGTTTCGACCGTGTACTGCACATCTACATGCATATGACGCGTACATGTAAGTGAATGCAAGAGCACACACTAGGCTACTAATTGTGCACATGGGGTATGTACAGAGCTCTCATTCTCTCTTTCTTGAAAACTGGCAGTCATGTTGATGTGCTCATTGTAACATGGTGCTTGTAGTCACACTGTCTAGGTGTAAGGGTCAAGGAAGCTCATACTAGTGTCAGCTGCTATTATGTTTAGGCCGCTATCTTTACATCAATATGTATGTGCATTGTACACATTTAGCTTCCTCCATAAACCGAGGCAGTGTGGCCCGGGCTCTTTGTATCGTGTGTATTTATGTCGAGCTCCTCCAGTTACAGCGTGATTGAGCCATCCATGATGGAGCACTTGTTGCTCCTGTCAGTGGAGATATATGGCATGTACTGATACAGACTTGGTTTTCTGTGGCGTTTTTGTGTTAGTGAATGGTCTGTATTGTGCTATATCTTTCCTCTCTTCTTAGAGCTCAGTCGGGACGAATGTGAAGGCTTGTTGTGTAGGTATGTATGTAATGGCTGATTCCTGGCTGATCAGCTTTGGATGATTTCGCTAGAGAATGTTTTCCAAAGCAGCTATGAGTACACATCTGATTTGTAATGAGAGTAGGGTGGGGAGATATTTAGTTTGTGTGCTTACAGTTCGATCCAGGAATCAGCCATTCCTTCTTTCTCTCCCTTGAATTTGAGCCGGGGCATTGTGTAGTAGACATAATGCCTCGAGGGTCACCTGTGCATCTGCCTCCGCGTGGCGTGACCTGGGATAGGAGTTACATGTGCATAGAAATGTCTCCATAATCAGGTCCTAGTGGCTACCATATCACCCCTTCACTATAGTTTGTGGTTCTGTTGTACATGTAACTCTGAAGCCAAAGGATGCACACCATCGCTGTCTCTTTAGAGAGAGAGAGAAATATTTTTTTGTTCATGGGGAGCTGTTAGGTAAGGCTTTGCAAACAGTATTGACAGCCCTCTCTTTCTCTACCTCTCTCCCTCCCCATTGACTGGTGTATGTTGTTGAATTCTGACCGTAATATCTTTTCTGTGTCCCCATTTTCATATTATAGTAGCAATTTTTTTTCTGTGGTTGTGAGGTAATTATGGTGTAATCTATGATAATGTATGATGTAACCTAGCTATGGTGTAAATACATCCCGAGTCCCAATCAATAAAATTCGGCTCTTGCTATGACGAAATTTTGATGAAACCTGTAATGTATTTGCTGTGAAGACTGTTTGAGAATGTTTAGCACGCATGAAGGCTTGTTGGGCCCAGAATTTGAACCTAGCGTATAAGAAGATCATGGACTATCAATGATATAATATGGCAATTTTCTCGGTTCGCTTTCTTTGGTGACCTCGCACTAGGGGGGATTTCCCTATTCAGTCTAGCATATGGCACATGGAGGTCACGTCCAGGTCAACCGTCCTAGTTCAAATTATGGCAGCGTACAGTAGCGCAGTGTAATACTTTTCATGAGGGACAAGTGATATATCCCCAGTATAGATTTACTTTTCTGGTTATGAGGTAATTATGGTGTAATTATGAGGTAATCTATGAGGCAATTATGAGAAAACTCAGGGTCTCTATGGAGCCTAGCCTTTCCGAGACTTAAAAATCAGTAAGTATATAGAGCATCTAACGAATGTATCGAGCGAATATCTTGCAAGCAGACTCCATCTCTGCGCATTGATATATTATTGACAACCTCTTACCACATGCACCACTACAACTATGCAGCTACTGAGGATATGGTGAAGTGTTGATTCTTCCAATTGAAGAGCACCAGCTCAGTCACGAGTCAAGCAGGGGTGTATCCAACCAAGTCCAAGGTCAGTTGTACTTGCCTCAGTCCAACAATGTGTACCAGTCGATTCTTCCAATTGAGAGCACCAGCTCAGTGACGAGTAAGGTGTATCCAAGTCCTTGTCTTCGTATGTGAACACCGAGCGTATGAGAACGAGCCAACAGTAGAATACCATCGTTCTGCGATTGAAAACAGAAAAAGCCAGTGAAACCAAACCACGCACCCCAACAAAAAATCAGGTAACAGTTGTACTTGCCTCAATCCAACAATGTGCACCAGTCAATTCTTCCAATTGAAGAGCACCAGCTCAGTGACGAGTCAAGCAGGGGTGTATCCATCCAAGTCTTGTCTTCGTATGTGAACACCTCAAGCGTATGTGAATGAGCCAACTGTAGAGAGCACCATTGTTCTGCAAGTGAATCAGTGTCGAGTGTGCGCACCAGTCGATTTTTCCAATTAAAGAGCACCACCGCAGTGCAGGTGAATCCAAGTCCTTTTCTTTGTATGTGAACACCTCGAGCGTACGAGAACAAGCCAACAGTAGATAATACCATCGTTCTGCGAGTGAAAACAGAAAAGGCCAGTGGATTATCTAGCACCATATGCACCACTGCACCACAACAAAAACAAGCAACAGTTGTACTTGCCTCAGTCCAGCAACGTGCACCAGTAGATTCTTCCAATTGAAGAGCACCAGCTCAGTGATGAAGTCAAGCTGGTGTATCCAAGTCCTTGTCTTCGTATGTGAAGACCGAGCCAACAGTAGAGAACACCATTGTTCTGCAACCAAGTGAAAACAGAAAAGGCCAGTGAAGGTCAGTGGACTACTAGCTAGTACCAGCACCACAACAAAAAAGACTTGCCTCAATCCAACAATGAGCACCAGTCGATTCTTCTGATTGAAAAGCACCAGCTCAGTAATGAAGTCAAGCAGATATATCCGATCCTTGTCTTCGTATGTGAAGATCTCAAGATCCTTCCAACTGAAGAGCACTCTAGCTCAGTGTGGTAGAAAAAACAGTAGCAGCTGGGGAGCATGCATGAAGAACAGTTGGTAGAGATCGATGAAAAAATGGTAGCAGCTGAGGCTGGGGAGCAAGGATGAATAGTCCAGTTAGTTCAGTTGAATGACATTGCTGGCTTTTCATGCTCTTTAAATACTCCCTGAATGATCCAAACAAGGGCTACTGGTTAGGCTGGTTTTGATTGATTTTATAAAAGCCCAATTAACAGTCACTAGTAAGACTTAATTGGATGTGTAGACAAATTGGCTGCGAGTGCATATGGTCAATATAAAGCTTAATTGGATGTATAGACTCTAGCAGGCAGAGAGACCTTACCTCAATCCAACAATGTGCACCAGTAGCACACAGTGAGATCAATAATCCAAGTCCAGTAGATCCTTCCAATTGAAAAGTGCCAGCTCAGAGAGATGAACAACTGTTGGTAGAGATGAAGAAACAGAGTAGCAGCTCAAGCTAGTGTCATGCCATATGCATGCATGCACCAGTAGAAGCACAACAAAAATCAGTGGAAAGGTCTCAAGCTAGCACCATATGCACCAGCAAAAGGACAACAAAATCATGCAAAAGAACTTGCCTCAATCCAACAATGTGTACCAGTAGCAATTGAAGAGCACGCACACAATGTAGTGGATCCTTCCAAATGAAGAGCACCAGCAACAGTTGGTAGAGAGATGAAGACACAGGTCAAGGGTGAACAGTTAGAAGTTAGTTCAGTTGAATGACAGTGCTGGTTGGATGATGTGTAGACAAGCTGGCTGCAACTGTATGTATGAAATCAAATGTGTGCACAGAAAAAGCATGTTTAAGAATGCGGCAAAGCAATACGAGATCAATACTTTCCACAAGCGAATACCATGCATGCACCAGTACAAGCATAAAAAGAATCAGTGGAAAGGCCTCAAGCTAGCATCTTCCAAGAAGTAACAGAAAAATCATGCAAGAGAGTACTTGCCTCAGTCCAATAATGTACAGTAGTAGCAATTGGAGCACTCAGAGAGCTCAAATCCAACAATCCAGTAGATCCTTCCAATTGAAGAGCACCACTTCAGTTCAGTTAGTGGAGATGAAGATGTAGCAGCTGAGGAGTTGAGTTGAATGACAATGACAATGCCGGCTTTTGCTGCTCTTTAAATACTCCTCTCTCTGAATCATCCAGGCAAGGGCTACTGGTATGTTTTGACTGGCTGTAATTGGTTTCCACACCTTGAATTGTTCAAATCAATGTAAAGCTTAATTGAATGTGTAGACAAGCTGGCTGCAAGACTATGACTATGAAATCCATTCAAAGCTTCAATGCATGTGCAGAGCTAAGCATGCATGCATGTAGCATAGCATGTAGCATAGCATGAAATCAATATTTTCCACAAGCCAACTTCATGCAACAGAATATTTGACGTCAAGGTCATGCTATGCACAATCTCAAAGCAGAGGTCAAGGGATTTGACCTCAAACTTATGCTATGCACACTCTCACAGCATAGGTCATGAATTTGACCTCAAGGTCATGCTATGCACACTCTCACAGCAGAGATCAAGGGATTTGACCTCAAGCTTATGCTATGCACTCTCACAGCAGAGGTCATGAAATTTGACCTCAAGGTCATGCTATGCACACTCTCAAAGCAGAAGTCGAGAGATTTGACCTGAAGGTCATGCTATGCATGCACACTCTCACAGCAGAGGTTAAGGGATTTGACCTCAAGCTTATGCTATGCACATTCAAAGCAGAAGTCGAGAGATTTGACCTGAAGGTCATGCTATGCATGCACACTCTCACAGCAGAGGTCAAGGGATTTGACCTCAAGCTTATGCTATGCACATTCAAAGCAGAAGTCGAGAGATTTGACCTGAAGGTCATGCTATGCACACTCTCACAGCAGAGGTCAAGGGATTTGACCTCAAGCTTATGCTATGCACATTCAAAGCAGAAGTCGAGAGATTTGACCTGAAGGTCATGTATGTCATGTATTGCACACTCTCAAAGCAGAAGTCAAGGGATTTGACCTGAAGGTCATGCTATGCACACTCACTCACAGCAGAGGTCAAGGGATTTGACCTCAAGGTCATGCTATGCACACTCACTCACAGCAGAGGTCAAGGGATTTGACCTCAAGGTCATGCTATGCACGCTCTCAAAGCAGAGGTCAAAATATTTGATCTCAAGGTCATATATGCTATATATGCTATGCATGCACACTCTCAAAGCAGAAGTCGAGAATTTTGGCCTGAAGGTCATGCTATATGCATGCACGATATATATATGCAATGTATTAGGTCATAACTCGACAACATATGGGTGTGGTTTGTGGTTTTTTGGAATCCTCACACCCAATTACCCCCGAGCCCACCCTTAAACACCTTGAGCACAGCTTTTTGCAAATGATACCAATGCGATATCATATGCATTGCACATATGCACATATGCACAATATGCACGATATATATATGCAATGTATTAGGTCATAACTCGATAATTAACCAATTAGTGCCGAGAGACGCATTATTGCGTCATGCGCGCGCATGCCGTTAAGGGCGGGAGACGCAAAAATGCGTCAGCTGCATAGCGCTATACTATCTGGACGATATCTCGCTAACGAGGACTGGGCGGTGACGATCTTTCTACCCAAGACAAACCACGATAGTAGAGGTAAGTATTACTGTAGTAAACTATAGTACTATTCATAGAAGATTATTCCACAAATTTGTATCAAAAATAACAATACATACAGCCATACACGCTAACGCCTACGCTATGTACGCTACAATACTACCATGCAAAAACGCTAACTACCTACCTATAAACTAACTCTAGAAGCGCTAAAACGATGACCAAGAGGCTGTACACTGCTGAGAAGGTGCTGGAAGCTGTGTTGGAGGATGTGGATGATGACCAGGACTATGATGACCCTGATGAACCGGTCATGGAAGGCTCCGATGACGAGTTCTCAGATTTGGAGCTCGATGAAGAGGATGCTGACCTTGACCAAGCACCACCAAACTCCCCCCTTACACCGTCAGTAGCTTCGCCACTGCTGCTGCCGCCTCCACTCTCTCCATTGCCTCAACCCTCACCCCAAAGCTCGCCACAATCATCACCACCTACTTCACCACCTGGTTCTCCATCGCAACCTGCAGTGTGGACTACAACACTGAAACCAGTGGAGGTGAAATCATTCAACTCACCAGTAGGTCCAACAACAGCCATCCCAGAGACCCCCAGAGAGGTCTTCGAGATCTTCTTCACGGATGATTTGATGACACTGATGGTGACTGAGAGTAATCGGTACGCCGAGGACGTCATGGGAAGTGAGAAGTTTGCTAAGTGGACGAAGATCACTGTAGAAGAGATGAAGGCCTTTCTGGGGTTCTCTATTCTCATGGGCATAAACCAGCTCCCGGCAATCAAGGACTACTGGAAGAAGAATGAGTACCTCCACTATAGTCCCATTGCAGACAGGATACCACGAGACCGCTTTTTGGAGATCTCCAGATATATCCACTTTGTGGACAATAGCTCCCTCCAACCACGCGGCTCTCCAGGGCACGACCGCCTTGGAAAAGTTCGTCCCATCATCGAACACCTTTCAGCCAAGTTTGCGGAGGCTTACGATCCCCACAAGGAAGTTGCGGTTGATGAGGCGATGATCAAGTTCCAGGGCAGGTCGTCGCTGAAGCAGTATATGCCCAAGAAGCCCGTCAAGCGTGGTATCAAGGTGTGGGTGTTGGGAGACAGTAAGACGGGATACTTCTCCAAATTTGACATCTACTGCGGCAAGGGAACATCACCGGAGAAGAGCTTGGGAGCTCGTGTTGTGAAGACCCTCACTGAGCCACTGAAAGGGAAGTTTCACCACGTGTACTTCGATAACTTCTTCACGAGTGCAGAACTGTTGACAGACTTGGAGAAGGATGGAGTGTACGCATGTGGGACAGCGAGGAAAGATCGTCGAGGTTTTCCGGAGGAACTAAAGAGAGTCAACCTGAAAGAAAGGTAAATACGGATAATGAAAATTGTTACTATACATAATAATTTACAACATACAGGGGTGAATCTGTTACTGTTCAGAAGGGGAAGTTATCCGCTTCAGCGTGGCTCGATCGCAAGACGGTCACTGCTATGGCCACCAACTGCCAGCCAACAGATGCCGGAACAGTACTCCGTGGTACCCAAGATGGGTCACGCATTCCAGTACCTTGTCCCCAATCTATCATCCTCTATAATACCTACATGGAGGGTAGACAGAGGTGACCAGTTACGGGGGTACTACCGCTGCCGTACTAAGAGCCGAAAGTTCTACAAGTATATCTTCTACTTCTTACTTGATGTCGCCATCACTAATGCCTTCATTTTAATGAAGAACCACACCAGCAAAGGCTCCAAGATGACCATCAAGGACTTTCGGCTCGAGTTGGCATCTGAACTGATTGGCGACTATTGTAGTCGCCGCAGACGTGGACGTACTTCGTCCTCCTCCATCCGCTCCCTTCCTCTTCGTCATTTTCCTGTGAAGGTCAATGATGACAGCTGTCCCGCTAAGAGGAAGAGAGGCAATTGTGCACAGTGCCGAAAGACGAAGCAGAGTCGAATGAACACCAGCTGGTTTTGTCGAGAGTGCTCGGCATGGCTGTGTCACTCGGGGGATCCAGATGATTGCTTTTTGCAGTGGCACACACGCCTACAAGATATGTAAACATGTATATTGAATTCAAGCCCAATAATAAACTGTTGCACATGGGTACATAAGAGTACCCTTTACTGAATGTACTATGAATGCGTATGTGAGGGGTGCATGCATGTGTGTAGGGTGTGTGTATTATAATATGTATATTGTGTGCAACTACACGTGCAAGATTTTATATACAAAATACACAACTTACCATACACAAAGTCATCACTCTGTGTGGTGTGTTAGTATGTGTGTGTATAATATTATGTTGTAGCATCGCCAAGCAATTTAGACCTGTGGCATGTATAAAATGGTCATAATACATATTATGCACACACACACATAACCATGACACTAACAACAAACATACATACACATACACGAACAAAAAAATATGCATACACACACAAACACTAAACATACATACATACACTCAACACACAATCATTCACTCACGAACACTCAACATAGGGGGTGTGCATGTGTGAAGGTATGTACATGTATGTGTGCATGAGTATTGTAACTACACATGTGAGTATTACTTACCATCCAGAAGATCACTTGATGTATCAAGTGTGTGTGCACGTGTGTGTGTGTGTGTGTGTGTGTGTGTGTACGTGTGTGGGGTAGCCTGGTCAAGCAATTTGGGACCTGTGGTGTGTGTAAAATAGTGTCATAATTAGAGGTGAGACAGAACACAATATCATGTGAGAAGATAACTAATATTAGTCCATAAAAGGATATGCACACAACCTTGTCACTGTGCATGTGTTTTTAGTTTTTATGTACATACTATTATTATTATTACTTGGTGTGTACATTGTCCAAGTGCACGTTACACGTGTACACACACACACATCACACCCTCGCACTCACAAATACACACTTGCGTACATACACACGCACCATGCACACTCAACATACATACACACACATACACACTCGCGTACATACACACACCATGCACAAACACTAAACATACGTAGGTACACATACACACATACACACTCGCGTACATACACACGCACCATGCACACTCAACATACATACACATACACACACCATACACAAACACTAAACATACGTAGGTACACACGCTCACACACACACTCGCGTACATACACACGCACCATGCACAAACACTAAACATATGTACATAATATACACTCTCGTACATATACACTCAACACCATGCACAAACAATGAACACATGCACGCACACACTATGACACTCATAAGCATACACATACTGTTACATACATAAAGCAAACTTACATAGGTTGTGAAAATGCCAGGCAACTGACATTCATCGATCAGACCTTTTATAAACGAAAGAGAAGAGGTTATGAAAGGAAGATCATAAGTTATCGTACTACTGTAGGAATACATACCTAAGATGGTCACATTATAAAGCTTGAAACACAGTTAAACAGAAGCTATAACCTAGACTAGTACGTCAATCAGGCAAGACAAGTCACAGACACTCGGCATGTACGATCATTAGCTAGCGCTTTTTACGTATCCAGTGGCCAGCGTGTACTATCAACAATCGGGCAAGTCCTACAAAATACGGGAAAGATCTAAAGCTTTTGCTCGCTCAGTCGCTTATATCATGGACAACTGAAGGAGACAGAGCAATGAGCTACGCTGTTAGTACACGCTGAGTCAACTGGGGACTGATATTTCAAGTTTATTCCCCTTCGTACCCCCCTTATCTTACGAATTCACTTACCGCTTGGCTTTTGTCCATCGAAATTCCTTTGATTCACAAGATCGGCTGGCGTTCTTGGTATCAACGGGTAGCTTAGGCAACCATCTCTTTGAAAAACGCGTGTTGCTAATACAAAAGGTCGATCGTTTAGGCGATATGACCTCCAGACTTCCGTGATGTCAAATTTCTCTCCGCCCATAAAATTAATTCCGTCCCGTCAGCGCGCATGCGCGCGTAAATTCCGGCACTAATCGGATAATCAACATATGGGTGTGGTTTGTGGTTTTTTGGAATCCTCACACCCAATTACCCCCGAGCCCACCCTTAAACACCTTGAGCACAGCTTTTTGCAAATGATACCAATGCGATATCATATGCATTGCACATATGCACATATGCACAATATGCACGATATATATATGCAATGTATTAGGTCATAACTCGATAAATAATCAACATATGGGTGTGGTTTGTGGTTTTTTGGAATCCTCACACCCAATTACCCCCGAGCCCACCCTTAAACACCTTGACCACGGCTTTTTGCAAATAAACATCGTTGGGTGAAATATCTATATAACCATACACTGCAGATACCTAGTGATAGTATACTTTGAAGTTACAGCAGGGTATATATACGTGTATATATATACTACCCATGAATAGCAGGTTGTGAGGGAACACACCTGTGCCTCAATTATCAGACAGTTAGAGTGGTTTGTTTGCGGCACACATAGTCACTGTCCTCTAGGCCTGGGCCAAATATTCCTGAATGATTTTTTGAATAATAGGCAGCTTTTTGAAGAAGTTGAATAATGGGCTGGCTCTTCAACTGGCTCAATGAACTAATAGTATGTACTGCGCATGCGCAGGGTGTCACGGTTTTAAATAGAAAACTTTGTGCCATGTCATGTCGTTATCCTCTGAGCGTGTCTTTTCACTTTTGAGAAATTCCTTTAGAGAGACAAAACTCTGCCTTGCAAGACTATACATTGAGACATCTTTGATGCTACAGTACAACAATCGTTGAATCCATAATTATACTAGTATTTATAATGCATGTAGCTACGTTCAGGCTGGTCACATTCACATTTCATCTGCATTTTTGTCAGCTTTTTTAAGAATAATAGGTGATTTTTTAAGAATAATAGGTGATTTTCTCTTGAATAATGGGGTAAAAATTGAAGAATAAAGTTTTGAATAATGGGTAAATTAAAAGGAATATTTGGCCCAGCCCTACTGTCCTCCATGATTAATTTTGACCATGCAGCTATCCCCGCATATGTTATCACGCCAGACCTGCAGGATTATACTTTGAACATACAGCAGGGCACTAGCTATACCCATGAACGGCAGGTTGTGAGGGAACACACCTGTGCCTCAATTATCAGACAGTTAGAGTGGTTTGTTTGCGGCACACACAGTCACTGTCCTCTCCATGATTAATTTTGACCATGCAGCTATCCCCGCATATGTTATCAGACCAGACCTGCAGTATATACTTTGAACATACAGCAGGGCACTAGCTATACCCATGAATGGCGGGTTGTGAGGGAGCACACCTGTGCCTCAATTATCAGACAGTTAGAGTGGTTTGTTTGCGGCACACACAGTCACTGTCCTCCATGATTAATTTTGACCATGCAGCTATCCCCGCATAATATGTTATCAGACCAGACCTGCAGGATTATACTTTGAACATACAGCAGGGCACTAGCTATACCCATGAATGGCGGGTTGTGAGGGAGCACACCTGTGCCTCAATTATCAGACAGTTAGAGTGGTTTGTTTGCGGCACACATAGTCACTGTCCTCCATGATTAATTTTGACCATGCAGCTGTTCCTTGCATGTTCAGTTTGGCTCATATATTATACTGTCCTGTTCATATACAGCCCAACTTACCGAAGAAGCTCTTTAGCTTACCTACCAGCTATTAGCTAATTGTGTGTAATCAGCCACTATAAGTAGAGTTCTGCAGTTCTGTGACTCACTGAGACTCCTAGCTACATGTTTTGGAAATCAAAGCTAAGACTGTTGGAGCGGCAACACTGAGCAGCTATAGCAATTAAGCAACGTACCAACTGTATACCACAACCTTCACTGAATTTGGACAAGCCTTGTGAAAAATGAAAATAGTCTCAGTTGATAATGTTGCTGTGCTAATTGCACTGGTGGTCATGGCGGAAGCTGTACATGTACCAATGCCTCACTACTTCAAGCCTACAAGGACGAACGAAGGTGACATGACTTTAGTAATTATGTCAGATTCATGCATAACTTTAAAGTTTACTCAGCTCTACCCTACAAAAATGAGGAGGTGTTCGCTTGAAGGTGTAGCTATCTGCATCAGATAGCTTGTACTGCATCCTTCGGAGGGGATTTAAAGCCATCGGTCCCGGGGCACCATTCTGGTCGCCTCGTTAGCCACATTAATGTGTGGCAAACCTACGAAGGGCTGCCTTAATACTAGCCTCGGGCTATTGGCAGGTCCCTGGTACATACGTATGTACGTATACCGAACCTGACATAAAGATTTCAAGTGTCCAGAATAGTTAATATTATAATAGTAGCTAATAGTTACATAGTGTCCCAGTTAGTGAGGTATAGCTAGCTAGTCACCCTGTAGCTAGCTGAGTCAATTAAGTACTGTCAGAATTGTTCATTCCAATTAAGCTGTCACTTAATTGTAACCGTGACACTCAATGGAGCCCTAAAAAAGACCTAAAAATTAAAGTAACCTGGCTAGCCTGCCTTCCACTGAATCGATGCAGCCAATGTCAGCCGATGCCTATTGTAGCACACCAACTTATGAAATGCGGACTTCTTGTGGGTAGCTAGTGATAAAATCACCTTGTTGTTTAGCTGCTGTCACAACATACATGGCTATGCTGTAACTGTATGTTTGACCTAGGCTACTAGTAACTATTATCAGTACACATTATAAACAATTAACTTATAAATAGCTAGCTAATACATGAGTAAAAAGTAACTATATGTAACACTGGCAGTTCATGGCTGCAAATAATTACACTATTCTACAGCTGCCGCGGAAGCTCGCTACTTTCAAGATATGGACCAGGCATATGTTAAACAGCCGAACCAGGAACTGATGAATGAGGCTGCACATGCTGAAGAATGTATGATAACTAAATGCTTGAATATTTTCCAGCCTTACCGAGTCTCATAAACTGTAGCTAGCTATCTCCTTTTCACACAATCCATCCAAGTCCTAACAGTACTGCATATTGATCATAATACGTGTCTGAAATCATTATCTTAATTATTACATGCAGCTGGACCATCAGCATTTCGTCACATTGGCTCTCTTGACATGGACCTCCCCGGTTCGAGTTGCCCTTCACCTTTGCAGTTGAGGACATTCGGCTCAAATCGATTGTGTGAAAAAAACGTCAATAGTGGTTGTGCCTCTGTTACGATTTCTGCTGGTGGACGATCATACACAAAAGTACGTGGAAAACTAGCAGCATATGCATATTACACACCGGATGGCTTCAGAAGGTTCGGTGATGCGGCTAAATCAGAACAAGATATCGATGGTATCTACGTTGATGGTGTGACTATAACACATGGCCGCAATCCAAGGACGCATGTCTGGACATATGCAGCAACAGGTTCGATTCACGGAATCAGTCCGGCAGCAGTGGCATGCCCTGAGGTAGGTACTGATATTACCAAACAACCAGCGTTTGTCGGAAAAAACTACATTTGTGTAGACGCTGCGCGACTCGTAACACTCGGCAGTAATAGATTGTGGGATGCACCACTCTTTACAACTCTCGGAAATTGTGTTGGTGATTGCCCAGATGACCTCACCTTTTGTGTGACCCTCGATCAAGCAACATCTGACGACTTGGAACTTCGAATTTGCGCAGATGAGCCCAAAAGTAATGAAGATGTGTTCATCAAGTCATATGACTTCTATGTTCAGTGATTGAAGCTTGAACTACATAACTGAGCAATATTATTATAACTTTATACAGAGCTATTGAACTCTAAATCCCTATAAAATTCCTTGTGTGTACTATGTAGGTCAGGACTGATTAGGCTAGCAGAGAGCTATAATATTATATATATATATATAGGCTTCATATACTTTTTGGCCATTTACCACAGCTTCAACGTGATCATGAAATATCTCTACATATTATTATAGAGAGTGTGTGCATGCATGCATGCATGGATTCCCTACATACCACAAACAACCAGGTAGCTATACCATGCAGTAACTATACTACTGTAACATCTGCCTACATGGCCACATTCATATGCATGGTCTGTACCAATCAACCGTGGCAATGATGCTGAGGCCCGCCTATAGCTAGTAGTCTATCTTCAAGCCTTGCGTAATCCTACGTAGTGTTTTCGCCTATATTATGCTCTACTAGGTAGCTACTAATAGTACCCAAAGAGCCGCGTAGTTTGCTTCAGTTCCATTCAAGTTCACTCGTGCCCCACGACAGCTACTTGACACAAACACTAGTTCAAACTCGAGTTCAAACTAGTGTATAAAGTAAACATCAAGGCCCTGACCCCTCTCCCCTCCCCCCCCCCCCAACGTCATAATGTCGTTAATTTTTCCATACTTGAAATAGTTTGGAAGCACCCCCTTACAGCTTGAACTAGCTAGTTGATGAGTTAATAAGTTGGCTATGGTCACATTTGTAGTCCCTCCTGGTTCCCATCCATGTGATGATAATTGTAAATTGGGTATGGCCAAACAAGAAGACAGGTTTGCGAGATGGTAAAGAAGATCTTGGACAAAGATGGTAGGCCAAATCCCTTTAAAGATAACCGGCCGGGAAAAGACTGGTGGTATGCTTTTTTGGCCCGCAGTAATCTTACTGTAAAGGAGCCCCTCTTCCCTTGAAATGTATCGGGCATCAGCATGCCAATCTTCACGTCCTGTTTCTGCTCAACATGGCACTGCTATTCTTGGTGTTCATCTTTGCCATGATTGTTGCCATAGCTGCCATCATCTCATTGATTATCCTCTCAGTATTCTTCCCAATTAATGCATTCCTTGGCTAGCTACTTATAATACTCTTTGCAACAGTGAAAGATGAGTACAGGCAAAGGCAAAGGAGAGAGGTCCTCAAAGTCAGATTCGGCAAATAAGGACATTTCTGTGGAGTGAAACAGGCTGTGAAATGTATATATATCAGCTGCACAAAGTGTTTATATTATGCCATTATCATTGAAGCATTTCATGACACTTAAGCTGGTAAGGTGTTATCAAGATTGCGATGCAGTTCTAATGCTACAATAACAATGCTCAGCAGTAAGGGGGGTGGGGAATGTGATTTCATGTGTTACTTGCCCAGTTAACAAGACATTGTTCTTTGTCCTTACGTAGTACAGATGGAGGGCCCTGTCTTCTTCCAACTTCTACTCTGCCGGTAGTATAGTCATTGAGAGTGCTTCTAGGTATTCCATACTTTAGTTCTGCTTTGCGAAACGAACATTTCCCGGAACGAATGTCCTAGACAGCACTGAGGATAACATCCTCCCTACATCCACCCTTTGATTCGAAGTTTCCATCTAAAAATATAGTTATTAGAACAGTATTACTTCATTTCAGAAGGATAACAATGCATGCAACTACACTGTCCTGACTGAACTACCTCCAAAAGCTATTATAAAGAAAATTCTGGTATATACCCATTCCAAGGTCAAAAATTTTCTCCACACTCTCTAAGCATCCTAGTATACGGTTTCCAAATGGCAAAAATTATAAACAAAATCTGATGATATTGTGCACTCTGCAAGTCATGCAAATTCTTAGCTAGCATAAAAAACTACCACCAGACTGAAAAGAAAACAAAGCTGCAACTGTTTATATGGGTATTGTGCATGCAGCTTCTGTGTGGATGCACCCTATATACAAAAAAACAAGATTCAGATAGTACCTACATAGCCCTTACCTCGTGGTGAATGGCGAGGAGTCACGTGATACCGTCTTCCGTATGATATCTGACGTGTCCGTTCACTGCCTCCGTCCGATAATACCCAACCCTACTCGTTGGGTAGTAAACAATGTTAATTATGCAGTTCCTCACATTTGGGTGGTGTGTGTATGCATGCATGGCAATTAACTGGTGACCTTTTGACCCAGTCGAACATGATGATACTGCACCAAGAGAGCTATCTAAAGGAAAGTGCCTGTACTAAAACGGTACTTGTCAATGAGGAAGACTCATGAAATTAAACACATAAATTCCACTATCCATGTTAATTAGCCCAACCATACATGATTATTATATGTGACCTTCCATGACAAAACCAACCATATTGCGCTGACAACCGATTTTTAGTTAAGGCCACCATTACCAAGTACAACCTTTGAACTATTGCTCCTGCAAATTTGAAGTCTCTAGCCCATGTAGTCATGGAGATATGAGCCAAAATGTACCCGGATCGCCCGTAATAAAAATGTGCAGCAAGCACAATGAAACATTGCTACGCACGTTGCACGCGGAAGTCCGTATACTCGCCGTTTATGCAAAGTACGTGGCCACGCCCACTAAATCAAAGAGCCAGATGGCGGCCAAAACGTTGGAAAGAAAGCAGCAGTCGGCGTTTCGATGGAAAAGAACGAAAAGATAAGCGTGTCTATAGATCGTTAGTACACAAAGTCGAAGAAAGAAGTGTCTGGAGAGTTTTTTCTGTGCAGCTGCCGTGCTTGCCTACCTGCAACTATGGCAACGGCTCCGTATCATGGACGGTCAATGTTAGCTACCCGGCCGACTTGTTCGAGCCATAACTCAGTAAGTATAGCGTTCTAGAAGCTACGAAGCAGATTTTTGTGTAGAGGAATGATTCCTCTATCGATCTATGCCAAAAAGTGAAAAATGATAATTATCACTTTGGGCAACTAAATAGGCCTGTATCTCAGATTGATATCCAGCGCAATATGGTTGGTTTTGTCGTGGACGGTCACATATCATAGTGACGCCATTGATCAAGTGCGTATATATAGCGCTGGCAGTACAGCTGGCTAGTGCGGTTAATATACATTCCTCATGGCTAGCTCGCTAACCGCACGGGCATAGGCGCCAGGCCGGCCCATAGGATGCATTACGTAATTGCGCGCGCGCAATCGACGCGTATAAGCATTAGTATACGTCTGGTATAGAGCGTTATTCGCCCTAGTATAAGACCGAATAAGTTGAATGTATATCACATGGATAAGCGCGCTTATACGGCCAAGGCTTAAACGATATCCTTAAGCCCGAATATGCACATATAAGCAACCGACCTACAGAGGTATAAGCCCAGCGGAAACCAGTCTTAATCTAATGATATAATACTGTTTTAAGCCAGTAATAAGGCTGCGTATACTCATCGTTTTTTACAGTGTAGTCCTCTGCGAGTCATTACTGAGCTATCTGCCAACAGGACACGTGAAAGACCAACCTTACAGGCTGTTCAAAGAGTATGAGGTGGTTCCCATGAGGACTCTACGACTCCACCGACGGATATACCTATGCCCATATGCGTCACTCTGCAATGGAGTGCTGTACATCAGCCGTCCGTCGGTTGAGCACATCTGGGTCCCCTTAAACTCACTGTCAGGATCAGCCCGTGCCACAGCCGTGCAGATGTTAGAGTTCTTGCAGCTCCGGCATCAAGGACAGCATCAGGAAGGGCAGCACATATTATTGTCCAGCAGTTTAAGCATGATTTGGTCGAGCTACGTGTAGTGAGGGGAATGTCACACTTCGACGGTGCGCAATGTGACGGACGCACATATGACACATCCACTGCAAAACAATACACCGAACGTGTCTTTGTCGTAGACAGCCTTCCCGCTTGCATGTCAGTCAAGTCCTTCCTCAACATGGCACTGGAACTAGGACTCCCTGACCTCCACAAAGAGATCGCAAAACAGCTGATCAGTCAGACGAAGGTGGTACCACGTGCCACAGTCCACTCCAGGGCTATAAACTTCTCGACATCAGTACTTACTCTGCTGATGTCGGAAAGTTTATCCCATGGTGAAGTAGATGAGAAAGATGTACAGAGACTTGCATCAGCCGGGACATCATTGCTGATCGACCACTTCGCCCATATAAAAAGGCCTATCAGAAACCGTGTCCTAAGGGAAAGGCAGAGTCTGTTCTGCTGCATTAAGAGGGTAATTAGATTGGTTTGGAGGAGGTGTGGGTCAACCATTTACCGGCACCTAGTGGGGATTACGTGCATTGTAGCCGTGATCCTTGCTGACCGTGAGGGATTGATTGGACCTAACACATGCATCACAACCATTTCCAGGGCAATAAACATGACCCGATACGTCAAGAAGGTGGAAATCCAGGAGGTGGTGCGTCATTGTAATGAGCCTTCTGATGACGAGGAAGAGGAGCAATGATCATTCATTTAGCGATCGTTCCCTTCAATACTCTTCATCTATTTATATCAGTATCATAGTGTCCGTCATGTCTTTATCAAAACACCACACAAGGTACAACACAAATTAAAGATTACATTATGCACGCACACAATAAGCAATAAAATCTACGAGGAGTACATGTACTGGTTTCCAGGGTAGCTGCCTGTTGTTTCAACGACATGGTTTGATCCATTTCTCCTTTTCTGCGACATCTTTTCTGTGACGACATCACAGTCAATGTCATTGATTTAGACTTAACATAACCCTATGCACGTCACATTCCACACATCAGCACATCTCCATACAGTGCGGAGAGAGACCAGTGAGAATCAGACTTCAAGCAAACTTCCTCATCATTAAGTCCACACCTACAAGGGAAATAAATGGTATCCATTATAGCAACGCGTGAAAAATTGCTATGGCAAAAGTTTGTTGAAACACCTAATTATACGCTTATGCACCTCCATCAGCCACCGTTACTCTGTACATGGCAGAGGAAGCTTGCCTCAGGATGTACAGGGAACAAGCCCAGGCCCCACGACGAGGACGTTGAGGTGCTTGGGGGCCCACAGGTTGAATTACGAGGTATACCCAATAGGACACAGCTGTTGACAACTATAACATGCAATGTATTAGGTCGCAATTTGATGAATAATTAACAAAAGGCCATGCCCCAACTCTTCTTTTAAACTTTCAACTCCACCTCTAAATTGTACATATATATGTATATACACTATATGTGTGAATATGTACTAAAATAATGGAGATATGGGCGTGGTTTGAGGTATTTTAGAATCATTGCATCTTACTACCAACCCCGCCCTTTGAACTTACAACCCCACCTCCTCTAAATTGTACATATGTATATGCATATGCACTACATGTGAATATGTAATAAAATAATTAAGATATGGTCGTGGTTTGTGGTTTTTTGGAATCCTTGCACCTTATTACCCCCAACCCCGCCCTTTAAACTTTAAGCCCCACCTCCTCTAAATTGTACATATATGTATATGTATATGCATATGCACTATAATATATGTGAATATGTAATAAACTAATTAAGATATGGGCGTGGTTTGTGGTTTTTTGGAATCCTTGCACCTTATTACCCCCAACCCTGTCCTTTAAACCTTTCAACATGCCTTCTATATAGAAATCATCAAAATTAATGGTGAAATACTTGTATACAACTAGCCTCCGTAGAAGACGGCAACAGTTAGAAGGGTTGTTCGACATGTATATGACAAAATCTGGACTTTGACAAATTTCGACCTGAGCTACTAAAAACGCGCATTGCGCGAATCGCGCGCGGATCCCATACGGAGGGTTTTCCCAAATCCGGTCACATATACATCCTATGAATCCATGAATAGGTTGTAACTAGACGTTCTCGTCGATTGGTGGATGGATGAGGTGAGTTGCTCTGTATGTACGCACACCCCGTCATATTATATTATATATGACATGACATGCATCAGGATGATGAGGATCAGGATGAGAACTCGCCCACAACGCCTTTGTCTGAACCTTCGACGAGTGTCCGAAGGGTTGGTGCACATATTAATATGAATGTCAATCTGTAACGATAATATACATCCTATGAATAGGTTGTAACTAGACGTTCTCGTCGACTGATGGATGAGGTGAGTTGGCTCTGTATGTATGTACACACACCCACTCATATTATATATATATGACATGACATGCATCAGGATGATGAGGTTCAGGATGAGAACTCACCCACATCACCTATGTCTGATGATGATAATGACGACGTAGATCTGGAGAGCCTTTCCAAACACGACCACCCATGCCTGGCGAGAGGTCGCTTCTCAGTATTCAACTCCTTGGATGTCACACACGTTTCTAGGAATCGCGACATCAACTACAAGCTTGACATGGACGGTGTGGTTGGGATATCAAGGTGAGTCACTTTTTAACTACCCAACAATTGTTGCTACAAGAAATCATTTCAGGAAGCTGTCAGCCTTTAAGGTGTGTGAGTTTGGCGAGGCGAGGATTTGGGTTGGTGCCCCAGTGCAGGAAGGATACGAATTCCTTTCAAAGTCTGTTTTATTTCATCCTCTACCTCCTCATCTATCGGAATTTGAATCATGGATGCCATCATTCAAGCTCATGGAAGCTTTAGGAGCTTCTGTTCAAGTCATTTTTAGGCTTAAACCAGATGCAGCTGTGAGGGATGGCAATGAGTGGAAGAAGGCCGAGAGAGGACTTCCTCAGCTGTGGACGAGACGTGTGCTTCTCCCAGCAATTTCAGCTCTGGAAACATCTAGGACGAGGCGATACAACACTGTCGAGACAGCCCTGTCAACGGATATCCTTCCTAAGTATGTACGTCTTTACCGCGAAGATCTTGATGAACTGGACGAGAAACTCGAAGAGACAACCACCTCCTCCTCCCACTTCACTAGTATCACGTGGTGTTTTGCCCTTTATAAGTTCGGACAACGATTCTCTTCTGCACAGGGGACACGTTGGGACCGGAGTCATTTGGTTTTGGAGCAATGTTTAAAGTGGATCGCCTAGATTCCATCTCCGTCCATCTGGCTCTGAATTTTTCCGCTGATGAAGACATGTACGAGCTCTTCTGGGATCGACGAAGGATTAAAGAATGGCTGAGGGGTTAGAACTTGATTTTGTGAGTATGTATTGATTCATGGTTCTCTCTCAATAGGAATAGTGAGTACATACTCACTCTTTTCTCTGTGGGAGTTGGGAAATCTGACAGTGAAGTTCCCTGTGCATGATGAGCTAGAGGCAGCTGTAGGACCATCGGCCACACTGATGTATTTACAACTGTATACACCATTTGTCAAGGCCATGGAGGAGCGTGTGCCCCTTGTTGCAAGGCCTCATCTCCTCTCTTACATGTTGGGTGAGGAGTGTATCCGGAAGAATCGAAGGTTTAAAAAGATTTGGGACGAGGTGCACTCGGGGAGAACGAGAAGTGAGCTAATGGAGATTGCAAGCACTAGTGAGCCGTTTGAAGCTCGACTAGAAGTGGTGTTAATGGGTAGCGATCTCTCTTTTCTCTCCCAATTTGATCACATGAAGCTTGCACAGGCAGTAGTGGATGATCGTCTACTGGTAAAGGTGAGATTGGATCTTCTTTGTGGCAAACAAATTATGACAAATTTTCCTGCATACATGTAGGTGCCGAGAGGGCAATTTGGTGACTACGTGAATAAGATCGTTGCAGAGCTCCATAATCCATTACTTGCAGCCATCAATGGCACTCTCAGTGGGCCGGGTACACTCGCGACCATAGTATTGTGCGAAACACTTTTAAGCTTTCTTCCTACTTGCATGCCCAAAGGTCAGCCTTATCACCTACTACATGCGTACGATCTTGTTCCTCTGAGTGCTCTCGAGTCCACTAAACGCCTCGACTTGAGTAAGTTTGCCGAGTTGAGAGGTGGCCTTCTTTATGTACCCACACCCAAGTTCGAGAAAGTGTGGGTGTCAATGCGCCACCTTCCATCATCAGCGAAGGCCATAGCGGCATCAATGCTGGAGTTTCTCAACAAGCTGCATGCACAACGGTCTTCCAGTGATGCAGTACACAAGGCAGGCGACATTGTTGTGAAGCAGTTTCGGTACGACCTGGTGGACATGAAGATAGTGCTCAGCATAGATTCTTTTAAGAAAGTGAAAGACGATGGATGCATCTTTAATATTATGACAGCTGAGGAGTACACGGATCGAGTGTTCAATGCTAAGCAACTGCCATCCGAAATGTCCACCAAGGCGTTCTTAAGCATGGCCATGGATCTGTTTGATCATACGACACTGAAGGCTAGCATAGCAGCTACGCTTGCGAAGGAGATGCCACTGGTCCCCAAAACAAAGGTTCATGAATGGTCCATCACTTTCTCGCCCAGTGTATTTACCATGATAGTTCAGGGCGACATGTCGTCTGGGGGCATGACAAGTGCTGATGCAGAAAGGATAGTGATGGCTGCTACTCCCCTGATGAGAGACTACTTCTCGCTGACGCAAAGAGAGATAAAGAAGATTGTCAGCCCTAGGCCGAGGCTCACACGATGTGTGAGAAATGCTGTGACAACCGTGCGTTCAACGACAACATCAACGAGTCACCTACTCGCCGTAGCATGCATAGTGGCCATCTTACTAGCAAGAAGCGAGAAGTTGCTGCGCAGTGAAGTTCAGTTCACGCGAATCTACACGGCAACCAACCTGTCGCGTTATGTGACGCTTAAGAAGCTCAAGGATATTATCCAAAGGGCAGATGATGGAGAGCTTGATACACAGAATGTCCGCGTTGTTAACACTGCAACACTCGTCACACGCAGAAGCAGGCGCAGGCGCACAGGAACACCTTCTACCTCCTAATGATCCTATCCTATCCCACCCTCCCTCCCATTGTAGTATATAGATTTGTCTCATATCGACATTAACTTTCCCTTGTCAATGATGTAACTAAAATTAATTCTCTTACTTATTAATTCTCTTCTTAATGCTAACTAAACTAAATCGAGTATCTCTTACGTTGAAACACTACAAGTATCTAAGATGCATGCACACATCCATGCCAACCACAGGTCTGATCAGACGGATGCAGCAACAATGTGAGTTTTTCCCACCTATTGTAATCAATGTAACCTGTAAAAATATTTCCACAGATCCGAAGTTACTATAGATCAGGTCAGGCTTGGCGTGACTTTCGATAGGAACTCCAGTGTGAAATAGGGACAATGCCTACCCGTAAAGTTTAATTTTGGAATGAAGCTACTGCCAGCGCCAGCCGAGAGTCCTCCATCACCTGTCCTCTTTGAATCCCCTTCAATTGAGGAGCAATTTCCTCCTCCTACTCCTCTTGAACGGAGGGAGCACGACGTGAAGGTGAGGGAAGAAGCAGTGACAGCAAGGGAGCAAGCCCTCTTAAAGGATCAGGATGGCTGGAAGAAGTGGAAAGAAGAGATAGAGGAGATAAATGAAGATATGCAAGTGCTTGACCACAATTATAAAGTGCTGGAGGAGTGGAGGGAGCAACTAGAAGATGAGGAAGAAAAGGAGGAGAGTAAACTGGCCAAAGAGAGAGATGAGTTGATGAGAAAAATTAGCAGACTAGAGGAAGAGAAGAAGGAGCTCGGAAGCAAACTGACCAGAGAGAGAGATGAGTTGGAGAAGAGAATTAGCAGACTGGAGAAGAGAATTAGCAGACTGGAGGAAGAGAAGGAGGAGCTCAGAAGCAACCTGACCGAAGAGAGAGATGAGTTGGAGAAGAGAATTAGCAGACTGGAGGAAGAGAAGGAGGAGCTCGGAAGCAAACTGACCAGAGAGAGAGATGAGTTGGAGAAGAGAATTAGCAGACTGGAGGAAGAGAAGGAGGAGCTCGGAAGCAAACTGACCGAAGAGAGAGGGGAGTTGGAGAAGAGAATTAGCAGACTGGAGGAAGAGAAGGAGGAGCTCGGAAGCAAACTGACCGAAGAGAGATGAGATGGAGAAGAGAATTAGCAGACTGGAGGAAGAGAAGGAGGAGCTCGGAAGCAAACTGAACGAAGAGAGAGATGATTTGGAGAGAAAAATTAGTGGACTAGAGGAAAAAGACAAGGAGCTCAAGGAAGAAAATGAGGCGCTCAGAAGGAAACTGCTGGACGTTAGCAAAGAGCTAAAGGACCATTTTCGGGAGAAGGAAAGAGCAGTAGGCCAACATTCAGATTTAAAAGAACCAAGTCAGCTGCAGCAGCCTGCTCAAACCAGTGACAATGTCGATGACCCAATGCTGGACTACCTTCATCTTCATGGGGGTTGGGACGATCCTGGAGGATTGTGAGTATGATATTGTAGATAGTGTAGTGCATAGTACAACAGTACCGTGTTGCACATATGACGTGCTGAGAAAGTCGGTGGTAACTGATAAGTGAGAATCATTTATGCATATTATTCTGCATTTAGCTTTTGTTCATTATCACTTTCATAGCAGTCCAGAGGCTGGGACGGAGGACAATCCCGCTGGGACCGAAGACATGTGCATGGCCACGACTCCAAGGACCTACAACATGTGAGAATCGTACATAATATTCTGCATTTAGCTTTTGTTCATTGTCACTTTCATAACAGTCCACATGGGACCAATACTGCTGGAAATCCTTCTGCTGGGACGAAAGATACGGCCGGCGCCCCGACTCCAAGGACTGATGACATGTGAGAACCATACACATTATTGTGCATTTAGCTTTTAGGTCATTGTCACTTGCCATCAGTCGACATGGAACCGAGGACACAGCCAGCACAAGAACCGAGGCCAAAATTCAAGGAATGGCCACTGCTGCGACCCCAAGGACTGTAGACAAGCCTTTTGTCTTCAGGTGTGCCTTTACTACAGTAAACTATCCCCATACACTACATCACCAATGATGCAGGTTGCCCACCAGTGAGGGCGAGGAGGAAGAGGGCAAGCCTGAACTGAAGAGGTCTAAAGAGAAGTGGGTATTCATTCATTAATATTATTATTAGCATCAGTGAATATGATACATCACTTTCCTCTATTTAGCCCCTTTATTTAGCCCCTTTATCAAGACAAGAGCAAGACCGAAATTGTTCGAGTCAGTGTGAGTATTACATTATATTTAACCTTATGGACCACTGGACTGCACTCATTTCATTGCAGCACTGTTCCCAAATCAATCATGAAGAGAAAGAGTGGCAGGCTAAAAAAGACTGTGAAATTTAAGTGAGTTATGGAGACAAAGAAGATGAGCATTTAAATAAATTCAAATTTATGATTAGTGAACATCCACCCCAAACATCTCCACTCATGCGCGCACTTCTCAGTTGCTCTCCCGAGTCATCAGATGCAGGTGCCAGGGAATATGGGTAGGTTGACAACTGTTCTGGAGTTAGTATTCATAACATCTTTCTTCTCAGCCCACACAGACCTGAAGGCTTCGAAACCTTTCTCCAGGTGTATGGACCGGGTGAGAAGGGTGAAGGAGGGAATGGACCGGGTGAGAAGGGTGAAGGAGGGAATGACCAGTAAGTACTTATATTATAATAAAATATTTTTGCAAGGTATTGTGCCTTGCTTGCAGCACAAATCCAGAACAGCAGACCTCTCACGGAGCGTCTAAGCTTGATGTGAGTTGACACTTTTAATAGGTTTATAATATACCAATACTTAATACACAATGCCGCACCACATAGATACTTTTACCCAACTACACTAAACCGCTAAAGTATGCACAGGAGAGAGAGGGGAAGTGGACAAGCACCGAGATTCGTAACATGGAGGCACATTTTCGGTATTACATCGATCACGATAAACTACCGAAGATGACAGTATGCAAGTCATTCCTGGAAAATTTTGAATGCAAGCGTGGCAGAACGCCCAGGGATGTGTATGATAAAGTTAAAGCGATCATGGGGTTGAAATCCAGATCCAAGAAATAATAATTGTCAAGTGTATCGCAGTATGTGAACATGTATGTAATGTATAGTAGCATGTGAATGATGTATAGTAGTATTGTGCATTCCAGAATAACCAAAATTACTCATGATGGTTAAATTTATTCCTCACTATGTGCATTCCAGAATTACCATAAATACTATACAAATATCAAACATGAATACTATACAAACGTATGCAGAAATAAAATCAGTCAAAAAGAAGTAACCTGCCTGCAGTGTATGTATAAATACTACACAAATATCACTATACAAATGTATGCAGAAATAAAATCAGACAAAAAGAGTAACCTGCCTGCAATGTTTCAAAATACGTCACATTAAAATTTCGTGGTTAAGTTTTGTGAATACTCCAAAGATGGATTGTGTTTGCTGTCCCTGTATTGGTAAAAATGGGAAGTATTGAACTGATCACTGACTTTAATGAGCATGACCACCATGTGGGCGTGGTCTGTGGTTTTTGAAATAATAATAACCCCAGTCATATAACCACCCTAATCACGGACTTAAATGAGCAGGACCACAAGTTAATTGCATGACATAACCAATAATTATGGTGTGGGCGTGGTTCGTGGTTTTTTGGAATCCTCGCCCCCAATTACCCCTGACCCAGTCGTACAACCACCCTGATTACCGACCTAACTGAGCATGGCCACCATACAATACTTTAAATAAAATACATGATGTAACTCATCAACTAATTATGGTGTGGGCGTGGTTTGTGGTTTTTTGGAATCCTCACCCCCAATTACCCCCGATCCAGTCATAGAACCACTGATCTGGAGCTTTTATAACAAAAACATCAAAAGGTGAGAATATAGCATAACCCTGGGGGGAATAAATGACGTCATAACATAACTCCATAACTAATTATTGCATGGGCATGGTTTGTGGTTTTTAGGAATCGACTTGTCAGATTACCCTAAGCCCCACCTGAGAACCTCTTCTATCGATGACATCATAACTCGAAAACTAATTATCGTAGGGGCGTGGTTTGTGGTTTTTTGGAATCTTCACCTTTGATTTCCCCTGACCCCGCCATTAAATCTTCTTGACCACGCCATTATGGAAAAAAACATCTAAGGGTGAAATTGTTACATATGCATGCACGAGAATTCACCTCAATCCAACAATGTGCACCAGCAAGTGACTTCCAAGATAAATCAGAGATCCAATAGAGAGAGGTACAGCACTTCCCCGAATGTGGTCCGGGTTTGGTACACGGTCGTCTCGTCTGAAAGTCGTACCAGATGCACAGGATAAAATTACGAGCAGAGGGTAGCGGCTGTAAATGAAAGAGAGCTTCTTTATGGATGGCAATCCGAGCGCCATGATGTAGGGGCTGCTCAGGTGAAGGACTGCGATAGATTGTTTATTGTAGCGATGATCCGATCGAGTGGGATAATGGAAATGCCAGCGCTACTTGCTCTTTAAATACTGAGCGGTCCTCTGCCTGGTCAATCTGGCGATGACTGGTTTGACTGGTTTCTAATTGGACGTGGCGCTAGAATACTGGTTTGGACTGGTTTGAGTCGCGAGTTAGTGGCGGTGCGCATACCGAGCGCACAATCGCATATTATACAATCATAATAATATTATGCATACGCGATCATTACTTCTTCGAGCATCACCGATCGCGGACGACGCCGAGTCCAATACTGGCCAACATCATCCAAACTCGTTCCTATAAGTCCAAAATCAAGTTTGTGAATCCTGAAGCAGACTGGTTTGAGTCGCGAGTCGGCGCGCATACCGACCGCGTACAGCACTTTCAATAAAACTTGCAATTTTTGATCATGTACGGCTGGATACTAGTATGCGCATGCGCGGATTTGAATCCCGTATGCAGCAAAATGACTTCTTGCGAGCCAGGTAGAACACGAGCTTATGCTTATAGTGAGGATTTGCGTTGGAGAATAGTGTGGCAGAGGGAAGCTTTGGGAAAGAAGTGCAAGGATGTTGCCTCAAACCTCGGAGTGGATACAGTGACTGTATCTCGAGTCGTTACAACTCAGTGTATTTAAGGACAGTCTCAGATACAATTAAGCATAAAATTTATACATTTTCAACCACTGATACAGGTACCTAAACAAGATATGAGAAGCTGATCATGGTGATGAAATGAAACTATAACTCTAGTACTTCAAGAATTTCAGAAAATAAACCGCAACTAATTATCTAATTAGGCGGTACAACCGCGATTAGCCACGCCCTCTTAAACACTATTTCAAGTTTTCCAACATTGTTCCAGCCAGATGTAGCTGACATCAACAGGGGCAAATGAAACTTAGGATGATACTCTTAATTCTCCCCGCGGCAAATTTGCAAACAACTTTGTAGTAAGTAGATAATCGCAAAAAACGCCATTTCAGCACTTCTGACGGCACGATCTCTCGCATGTAGCTGAAAGACCAAGGCAGCTACGAACAATCGCCGCGGCAGATCATCGACAATCATCCCTAAGGTTAGCTTTTCGTCGTTTAACTTGCAAAATTCCCCCGAGAACAATGTTGGAACTCGCTGACCAACGGGTTTCGCTCGATTATTGCAGCCGTGCGGCTTTGCTGCCGTGGCTTGTATGTGGTTGATATGGGGTGACGTCACGGTACAAGCTCTAATTGACCACAAACATGCATGATAAGTGGCCGCTAGTCGGGCGCGCGCTAGAAGAGCTGAGACAGTCCTTAAGTGCACTGAGAAGGTTCAGACAAACTGGACTTGCACTGAAGAAGAGCCATCCATCTAGAAGAATTTTCAGGAAACTCACTATAGGCGTAGAGATGATGATACTGCATCTAGTACTACGTCGTCCTGGTATCTATCTCCACGAGATTGCAAGAGAGCTTGAAGAGACCCTCGGTGCTGAAATTGCTTTATCTACCATTTATATGTTTTTGAAGAAGTGTGGCTTTACCCGGCAGAAATTGAGAATATCGGTACTTCAAAGAGATAGCTTTTTTCGTCTCCAGTTCACTTCAGAAGTGTCTCTTTATGATCGGGACATGATGATTTTCCTAGACGAGACGGGTAGTGATCGGCGCAACTCCATTAGAAAGTAAGGCTACAGCATCCGGGGAAGGCCTTTGGTTAGTGAGAAATTGCTAGTTCGAGGTAAACGAATATCTGCCATCGCCTTCATGTCCGTCAATGGAATGCTTGATGTGAAAACTGTGACTGGATCTGTTGACGGTGCTGTCTTCTATGACTTCGTTCAAACTTCACTTCTCCATCACTTGATGCCTTTTGATGGCCACAATCCCCATAGTGTGGTAATACTTGATAATTGTTCAATCCACCGTAAGGAAGAGACCATCTGTATGATTCAAGAAGTTGGTGCCATAGTTCACTTTCTCCCACCCTACTAACCGGATTTTAATCCGATTGAGGAGGCATTTTCTAAGGTGAAGGCAACATTGAAGCTCCTGGACCAGGAAGCTGACATGGGTGAAGATCCAGAGAATTTGGTGCTTACAGCATTCTCTTCTATCACCAAGCAAGATTGCCAGAGCTGGATAGACCATGCATTCAACTTTTGAAAATTATAATCTTAGACAATCATAACCATTAATTAATTTTTATACCATAATAATAATTGTTATGACAATCGTGATCATCCAATTCTACCTTAAAAATGTATTGTTTGTTTCTCAATTGTTGTTATTAATCATACTAAACAAGATTGTTTAATAATTGCAGAATGATACGCTTTTGCTCAGTGAATTCATCCCGGCTTAAAATGCCGTCTTCCATCAGGTTTTGTAAAATACGCAGCTGCTCCAAATTCTTCATCCGTATTTCAACTTTCTTCCCTGGGGAGAAATGAGCAGAGTGCCCCATGGTACTTGTGGCTGCTACATCTTGGAGGGGCTTTGGGGAAAATGCCTTTGCTATTGCAGTGGCAGCACCTGCAAATGCATCAACAAGCGACTCTTTTGGCTGCTTTTGAAGACCTCCGGTGAACATAGGTGCGTTAGGGGGCTGACTGTCACTTTCATGCACTCCAGAGAAAATAGCCCTTGCCCATGGCCTATACTGGGGGCCAGACCACTTGCTTCCATGCTTTTCTCTCAAGTTCTGAAACACACTTTCAAGCTCTTCTTCCTGCTCACTCACTTTCTTTGTGTGTGTATCTTTATCTTTGCTCTTCTTCTGCTTCTTTTTGCATGCAAGAATCAGTACCACTTCCTTTTCCATCGCACCACAATGGTATGTGCTTTTTACCCTTGAAGTGGACATACATGGATTCAAGATCGGCAGGAGATACTAGCCATTTCTTCCTGTGCTGGGACCCTTCAAAGTAACCAACATTATAATCACCATCGGGAATGTCATATTCTAATTCATGGTATAAAGCAGAACGAAGAGCTTTCACTGACTCAAATTTATGGCAGATGCCACGCAAGTCTCGTTGAACAAATTTACTCCTTCGTTCTGGATCGTAAATCTTCACCGTATAAATAAACTTCTGCATTTAAAAGCGGTCATCCAAATATGTGACCGGATTTGGGAAAATCCTCCATAAGCGATTTTTCAAGAAAATCGCGATCACTATTTAGATTGTTAGAATGACCTTTGAACTAACCATGCAGCAAGTTTGAATGCGCTAGTGCAAGTAGTTTTGAAGTTATGAACGTTTTTATGCACTCGCGCGGGAAATATTAAAACGGAGAAATTACGTCCAGAACACGTTGCTAGGGGGTTTATTACATTTTCCGTATACTACCCGTTTACGCGCGCGCGCAATGCGCATCACGTTGTGTTACGTAATAATCAGCTGACCTGACCGGCTAACACAGTACAGTTTTTTGAAGTAGCCATGAGGAAGATCAGAGATCTTTACGCAGTGGACCAGGATAGGATCTCAGGAGTGCGAAAGAAAAAGGTACGCTACTGTACTATCATTCAGTATAGAGAGGGTCATGGGCTACTTTTTTTTAATTATTTTTAGCCCTCTTCGTACTTTAATATTGTACGAAGCGAAGCTAGAGAGAATAGCATGACATACAGAACACTACTATGAAGGCTGCTCAGTTATGACGCTTTCTTTTAGCTGGTGGTGGTGTGGTATGCTCGGCCTGCGTAGGACACGGACACACGAGATCCTGGCACTCGGGTGGGCAAAATTCTCTGATCTTGTCATAAAGATACTGCCGGCGCTCTAATGAAAGACCCGGTGGAGGAATGATGGATGGAAGATCAGCTGCATTGGGTTTCCACTTATCGTCTCGTAGAAGATTCAGCACTCTCTCTGGACTAGTGACAGAATCCTTCACTATGACAACTCCTGGCTTGAGATGTGAGAAAGTCAGGTGGTGCATTGCTTTGATGCCTTTCAGTGCTGTCTGTTTGAAGGGGGCATCAAAAAACTGTGCCCAGTCGTAGGTAGGTACCACTACTTTGCCATCCTGTGTTCCTACTAGTTATGCATGGTTCACAACTGCAGAACTCTCAACCACCTTGACGATGTCTTCAAGGCACCCAATCTTCGCCCGACGATATGCCTGCTTGAATAGGCCGAAACACCAATCGGGCGAAAATTTTGTGTGCCCAACTACAAGGAATGACAACATTATCGTCTCATTGAGGCCAACCAGGACTTGCCAGGCAAGGTACTGCATGACGAAGTGGTTTTTATTCTGGCCGCTACAGTTGTCTGCATGGAGGTGTAGCTGAGTCTCCCCTAGATTGTGTGTCTGAAGGAAGTGATGTAGCATGCTTATGATGTTATTCGCCCCTTTGCCCGTGTTGATAGCCTCATCAATGAGGTAGTTGACCTGTAAGAAGTGGTATTTTACATGCTGTGATAGTGTATTGATCATGAATAATGTATTAATCCTACCTGTCTTGGTACAGCCTCACAACAAATGCCAAAAATGGCACACTTGCGAGGTGTAAGAAAATACATAGGGCCAGGCTGCTGAGGATCACTAGGGTAATGCACCTACATGTATTGCATAAAATGTAAGTTAGTGATAAGAATTCAGGATGTGCACCCTACTTGTTGGGCCATATCAAAGCTGAAGTGCATTTCGATCTTATGACATGCAGGTCGTAAGCAGCTGCCAATTGGTGGGACTTGAAGGTGGCCGTCAACAGTAAAGGTCTTCTTTAGTAGTGTCTCTTTTGCTGCACCAATGGCACTCCTGTAGAAAGACCTCTCTTGAGTGGCCAGCTGCAGATGTTCCTCCGCGTCCTTGAGCACCTATGAATCACAGACTGTGATAACGTCCTTCGGTATGTAGATGTATTAATTTTAATAGTTACTTGTGACTTTGCTGATTCTGGGGTGTTAGCAGCCCTCATGATTTTGACACTATTTTGTTGGCACACCCAACACAAATCTGACATAGGTTTCATGACAGTTATGTGGGGTGCCAACTGACACCAGAGAGAGGTGAAGGTGGTATAGGCCGCTGCTTTGATATCCGCTTCATCGGAAGCCAGCTTGTACTCGATCCACACTGCCTGCAGCATGCAGGTAATGTCAAGTATCTATAGGAGTGTGTACATGTGCACTAGTATGCGTTTGTGTGCGTATGTGAGATGTTATTCTGTGTGTGCATGTGCATCTGTATATGAGATGTCACTCTGTGCATGCGTGTGTGAGATGTGTGTGTGTGTGATGTCGCTGTGTGTGCATGCATGCGTGAGATGGAAATGTGTGTACATGCGTGTGTGTGTGTGTGTGTGCATGTGGGTGTGTGAAATGTGTGTGTGTGTGTGATGTCGCTGTGTGTGCGTGCATGTGTGAGATGGAAATGTGTGTACATGTGTGTGTGTGTGCATGTGTGCATGAGGTAGCAATCTGTGTGTACATACGTGTGTGTGTGTGTGCGTGTGTGAGATGGCAATATCTGTGTGTGTGCATGTTTATGTGTGAGATGTCACTGTGTGTGTGCGTGCGTGTGTGAGATGGCAGTCTGTGTGTACATGTGTGACGTGTGTATATGTGACCCTCCACGAGTAAACCAAGCATAATGCGCGGAAAAAATTTTTTGAGTTAAGGCCACCATTACCAACTACAACCTTTGAACTATTGCTCCAGCAAATTTGAAGTCTCTAGCCCGTGTAGTCATGGAGATATGAGCAAAAATATACCCGGATCGCCCGTACTAAAGTATTGCAAAAAATTGCATTGAACATTGCTACGTACGTTGCACGCGGAAGTCCGTATATTCGCCGTTTATGGTAAATACGTGGCCCCGCCCACTAAGTCAAAGAGCTAGATGGCTGCCAACACGTTGGAAAGAGAGCAGCAGCCGGCGTTTCGATGGAAAAGAACGAAAAGATAAGCGTGTCTATAGATCGTTAGTATACAAAATCGAAGAAAGAAGTAACTGGAGAGTTTTTTCTATGCAGCTGCCGTGCTTGCCTACCTGCAACTATGGCAACGGCTCCGTATCATGGACGATCAATGTTAGCTACACGGCCGACTTCTTCGAGCCATAACTCGGTAAGTATAGCGTTCTAGAAGCTACGAAGCAGATTTTTGTGTAGAGGAATGATTCCTCTATCGATCTATACCAAAAAGTGAAAAACGATAATTATCACCTTGGGCAACTATTTTGGCCTGTATCTCAGATTGATATCCAGCGCATTATGCTTGGTTTCCTCGTGGAGGGTCACATATTACTATGTATACAGCACAAATGAAACGATCACATACATAAGTAAGTAAGTTTGTTATCACAGTATTATTGTGTGATTTATTTACTAGTATATTATGTGTAATATGTATATGCATGGCAGTAAGTCATCCGTGAGATCCCCATCCCCCCTACCCACCCACCCCACCCCACCCCCCAGAAAAAAAATTCTGTATGCAACCCTAAGCCACAGTTTGTATTAGAGCTGGGACTGTTGGAGAGAGGTATATACACACACTTACCAGGTGTTCTCCTGATAAACCTCCTAGCTGCAGCCAACGCTCCACCATATTCCATGTAGTAGAGCTGTCCAGCCAGTTCAGGCCAGGTAGCTCGGGGGGAGTACTGGATGTAGTACTCTATAGCCCCCTTCCTGAAGTCAGCAGAAGTAGAGGTTTTCCCTCTTATCTCCTTTCGTATGGAGCTCGGCACTTGCAGAATCCACGTAGCCAGTTTATCATCGTCAACTGTAGCAGTGACCATGAAGATGTTTTGACGGGTGAAGCTGTGGTCTGAGGAATAAGGAGACAAAGGATCTGCATCATGTACACATTATGCACACACCATAATCATCATTACAACTCTGAGCTGATCCAACAGGACAGGGAGTGACAGCCAACACATACTGCACACTCATGTGGTGACCCCATACACATGCTCACATACAAACTGACGACCATTACCAGATCGAGGTGCACACTGAGCACATTACTATAGTATATGCAAGCAGAGCAGCAGAATGGTCTAGTGACTGGATCTACTGTGAGATACTATTCACCTCATGCATTGGCTGCATGGCTACACACTTTATACACATGCCATGGATGGAACAACCTTGTACATGTGTACCTCATGTTCATGCCCACTAATTGGTGTGCACATGCTTATTAATCTGAGTATATTAACTGGAATTGTATATATACCTGTCAATGACAATACAAGACACTGCTCAACATACCAGTCACTTTCTCTGCATACTGATGAATCCGGTTGGCTAGTGAATGTTCCCCCTCCCCGTCCAGTCGTGTTATTAGTAGCCTCCAGGAGGCTAGGGGGTGGTGATCCACCCACCATAACACTCCTGCACTCTTACGCTCTTCCTCTGAAACATATATCCTCTCAATCCTCCGCCCCTCAGACCCAGGGAGCTGAAGGACACCATAAAATAGTGTCTCCCAGTTGAGCTCTTTGAGTTCCTTTAGAACATTGTCGTGTGTTAGAGCTGTGGCAGGGAAAGGGAAACAGTTTACCTGACTGACAGTATCCATACAAATAATTAACCAATATTTAGGGCATTAAAATAATATTTAAATTTACACTATGAATGTTAGATTATTAAAAAAAGTCATTCATAAAACGATTTACCGTGTTTATGCAAATACTCTCATATATACATATGGCGATCCCGTACTGAACCGCCAAATTTAAATCCGCCAATATTCTTGCAATAGCGATTTTGGACTCAACCGCCAAATTTAATGCCCGCCAATATTTCCGGCTATACGGTATACAATTTACTCAGGGATAATTGGTGAACTACTAGATCGTCTTTGAAAATGATCTTAATGATTGTATAATGCATGCATTATGGCCATGATCGTGGCATGCAGTCTCATAAGCAGGGTAATATTTAGTCTCGTGCCCAGCCCCCTTTCACGCACGCGGAGAGAAGGGGTCTGGCCAAACATGTATAGGGCCCGTGTTGCCCGTGCAACATACAGTGCGCGCCAATCAGATGCACAGATCAAGTCACATGATTGCGCGGGCATGAACGGAATGCACATTAACGATTGTGCGCGTGCGCGTTCGTACGAAATAGAACCATCGGTATCCAAAGGAATGTTAATTTATTCGCGTTTCTTATTCACGCACACCATAAATATGTGACGTCATACATTCCTCGGCGACACGGGCCCTATACACGTTTGGCCAGACCCCTTCTCTCCACGTGCGTGAAAGGGGGCTGGGCACGAGACTAGGTAATATTTAATTCACGGTACACAAATTTAATGTCCATTTCCGTATTAAACAAAGCCACAGGAATGTCTGAATCAATGGAGCATGAATCTCATTAAGATACAGGAAGTGGTTGGTCTGGGCATGCTCACCAGTCGAGTCAGACCCTACTCATTAGTTTGTCACACCCACCCCGGAAACAGGAAACCAGGATAAATTAACTAAGGGCTCGCTTCCGTTCAATGTAATTGTAAGGAAGTCCCTTCAGTAAGCAAAGATAATTAGCATAATAATTTTTAATTCAGAATCGCTACTGTATCTACTCTCTGTCGACTCACCATGGCGTCGTTTTCGAGAGTTTTTCTTCTTTCTCGCGATAGGCTTTGCGGTGGAGTCGTCACTGTAGCCACCCATATAGAAAAGACAAGGTTGTAACATGTATGTCACAACCTTGTGAGGGTGTTGCTACCTTGTTACAAGCATGTACAACCTTGTAATATGCATGTACAACCTTGTAGGGAGAATGTAGCAGTGATGGCTACATTGTGATGAGAATGTACAACCTTGATACAACCATGTACAACCTTGTATGGAGATTGTGGTCATTATGATGAACATGTACAACCCTGTATGGAGATTGTGGTCATTATGATGAACATGTACAACCCTGTTTGGAGATTGTGGCTATTATGATGAACATGTACCACCTGGATTCAACCATGTATAACCTTGTGCAGAGACTGTGGCAGATCAGATACTGTTGTGATAACAGTGTGATCAACATGTACAACCATGACATTGTAATGAATGTATAATAATAATATTATGCATATTATAGTGTGGTAGTTACAAATTATATGCACATATTCCAATATCTATCACAAGTTACAATAATATAATATTATTAATAATTAATTCTTTGGTTGTGCATGGTCAAAAGACAATAATTATAAGAATTCATGTGGGACTATATTAAAGAGAAAGGTATTATCATTCTACTTCTTTAGAATTAGGAAGCATGCTAATGAATACATGGGATGTAGTCTTTTGAACATCCATAATCAGATATTTTATCTTCAATATGTTCAATAGGAATTATACAATATTCTTCAGATCTACAAGTATAAAGAAGAGTGCAATAAACAAGCAAAAAAAAACACTGAGTGATTAATTCAGCATACCTAGGTGGTTGAAAGGCCAAGATGTGCTGGTTAATAGCAGCATGGGTAATATGGTCTTCACAGAGTTCGAGACTTGATGTTCTTAAGAAAATAACCAATGCATAAAATTTACTCTGCTCAGATTGTCTGAGCACTAGTAACTTCTTAAGTAAACCATACTGACATCCTTCACCATTCACTACTGAGACACAGGAATCATTACGCTTCGTAGCTTTTGTGCAAGCTTCCGCTGATACTACTCTGTTTGTCTTATTTAGCAACAGTTGAGAGTACGAAAGAATGTTCATGTCTTCACATCCAATGGCGCCTAGTTGTGTAAATAGCTCCATTTCACTTTCTGTAAGTGAAGTAAGCTTTGGATCTCCTAGTAGGGTGTGATCCTCTGTCACAGAAAGTCCCTCCTTCCTGACATAATAGGTATGTAAAATATGCAGTGAAATCACATCTTAGGTAATCGTCACTTATCTACACCATGTCATAATAATATTGTACAAAAGGTCAATCGCACCTGGGCAATCACCCCCTCCCCAATCGATTAATCCTTCACTATACACATCAACTTCTATACTTAGTGCAGGGGTCACTTGAGGTCAATGAGATTCGTAATCATGCTTTTAACACATACCAAACTATAAGTTCATACAGATGTAATTGAGGGTGTCATTAATACAATGGACAAAATATGAATAGAGCATTTTCAATTATTTTGTTGAGGTTTATCTTATCCAGCAACTGTGAGCCTCCATCTCTATAGTAATGACCTACCGTGAACACTTTCTTTTAGTGTTTAGCTGCTGATAAAATTTTTCTTCAGCTGTTACAGTATCAGACTGAAATGTTGACTCAGCAATGTATGGCAAGGTTTGTAGCATATTTATGTGGCTAACAACCTAAATGTGAAAGCAGGCAAGCACCATTACACACACACACACACACATAAACACGCGCACACACACACACACACACACAAACACGCACACACAAACGCACACACACACACACAAACGCACACACACGCATGCACACACACACGCACAAACACACAAACGCACACACACACACAAACACACAAACACACACACAAATGCACACACACACACATGCACACACACACACACACAAACACACGCACACACACACACACACAAACATGCACACATACACACACACATGCATACACACACACAAACACACACACACGCACACACACACACACACACACACACACACACACACACACACAAACACACGCATGCACACACGCATATAATAGTTATCTGTCAGTGAGTGAGCAATATGAGCCCTTGCAGGGCTCATATTGCTCACTCACTGACAGATAACTATTTTGTTGGAAGTTAACCCAAAGTCTATGCATGCCTACACTCTTAATTGGATAGTGGGTAGACTGCATGATATGTGCTCTCAACAACCAGTTTTACAAAGCTCTTGAACACTACTCTAATGTACTTGGTTGCTTAGTAACTTCCAACAAATACACATATACACACACACACAAACGTGCACACATACACACACACACGAAAGCACACAAGCACACACACGCATACACGCATGCACACACACATACACACACACACACACACACACACATACACACACACACATACACACACACACACACACATACACACACACACACACACACACACACACACATTACTTACTTGCTTTTCGATACCCTGGGAACCATGAAATAGTTTCAGCAGTTCACCAATAGCAGATTCAAAAGGAAAGCAAGAGTGTGCCCAAAGGGCACCCAAGTCTTCAACCATTTTAGGTAGGTGGAGAAGATTATGTACATTACTGGACATGTTACGTAATCCTGTATACAAACAGAATGGGTATACTTAATGGAGTAGAGTAGTATAACAGATACTTAACAGCAGTGAAGAGCATACCATAGAGATGAGAAAACATGAAACAGTAGTGCTGTAGTAGCCGTCTACTTTGCTGAATCATCCGCAAGCTAACCCTATCCCTCAGTAAGAGGAAGATCCCCTCTACCAATAGTAAATGATGCTGATAATAAGTAGACGGGAGCACATTGTGGAGTACCACAGGAGAGTAGTGTAGTAGAAATGTCCTGAATTCATGAGCTATAATTCATAGTAAGTAACATGTGGACAGAAAATATAATTTTCACATAGAGAAATTTCCACCTTCTTTTCTGCTAATGAGTAAAAAAATTTCTCCATGAATTCTTGACTACATGGAGCCTATTATGGTGACCTATACTAAAATGCCAAAGTTTTATTCTACTAATACTTCTGCAACAGTTGGATTGGGTAAAGCAGCTTTCCAACTAAATGTTTATGACGTAGAGTACCACTATACATACATATACAATTACAATTAACATATAGCTGGTAATTCTACAACTATAATAACAAGCACGTACATGTTTTTACCTTTCCAGTACTTCAATGATTCAAAACTACGTGGAGTTCGCTGAATTTCACAGGGTGGTTTGATTGCCAGTAAGCGTTCGTTGACATCAACGGTGTTGTTCCCTATGTACCACAACTCCTTGTGGTATTTAGATTGCGTCCACAACTTTATCACCTGCTTACAGACACCCAGTAGAACGCAGTGCATGTAGTCAATGCTTGTCCCTCGAATCAAATCATAGTGAGGTATGGTTGACAGCCATGATGGTCCTTTAATACCATACTCCTTTAATTGGAATACCATTATGACAATTATAGTGATTACTGTTAAGGTGTACGTATCAGTTAAACTGTAATTAATTAAGGTGACGTGTCAAATTTAATTTAGATTTTGCTTACAGCCTGCTTGCTTTAAAATAAATACGGGATAAGCACTACATTAGGGTTGCACCTTTAATTAGGTACATATACGCATAAAAGAATGTCACTAACGTATGCAGGTAACGTACGGGTTTGCCTGTAGATATAGCTTCCTGTGCATGGAGGAGGGTATGCTTATGATCTCTACTTGGACCACAAGGATCATTCTCATCATAGGGATAGACTTGGACTGTCCCTCTTGCTCCAGGGGTACTCTCCACTCTGCATCCTATATTTTTTGTAATATATGTACATTATCTGTATATACCGTATAGCCGGAAAATTTGGCGGGGAATTAACTTAATTTGGCAGTTAGGCGGTCTACAATACAACCGCCAAAATTTCCTACTCGCATATAATACGTATTGTGATCCCGTACCGAACCATCAAATTTAAATTCGCCAATATTCTTTCAATATATCGCTTTTGGGCTCAACCGCCAAATTTAATTCCCACTAATATTCCCGGCTATGCGGTAACACTTAAATAGCTCTTGCTCTACAAGTAATGTTGCTTTATACTGCATGCATGTGTACTGCTCTTTGCAGGTTGGTTGTCAGAGTTAGCAGGCAATGTTGAAACCACACGTACAACCCCTACTACACAGTGGTTGCTATGAATCCATAGAACGCTTAGTAGTTGCTCAGGGAAAGGAATGTAATCTACTGCACTTGCTAGCTAGCTAGCGCATGATTGGCACGTGCATGTGTGCAGCCCGCGCGCGGGCTCTAGTAGTATATACAGTGCTACACTAGTACATGTCAAGTTGCGATTAGCAGCCATGCAAAACGGACCGTGGCAGTACAACGTCTTCCACCCCTCAACAACATTTCAGTATCAAGAGCTTCAAGGGCAAAGCCCATACAACTACAATACACGATGGGCTGCTCCTACTTTGCCTGGATCACAGTCACCTAATCCTCTTGGGCCAGCTCCTGCTCATCAGCTATCACCACCACGTGACCAGGATTTACCTGCAGCGACTACTACTTACTCTTTACCGCTGAAGGTACTCAACCCACAAAATAAAAAGGATTACACTATGTTTACCTTAAGAGATCTCACTGAGGACGACCTCAGCTCACCCGAGAGTATTAAGGAAGCTATATTTGTTCAGGTTGGGGAAGATGTTGTATCCAGAAAGCTTGACTTTCAGGTTGGGTTCACAAAAAAGTCTCAAAAAATGTGGATAAACAACGATCGTGATGTCCGTGACGCACTAGAAATTCTAAAAACAGGAAAACTTGCTCTGTGGTGCATTGGTGTGGGATCAAAGGCTGCAAAAAAGCGTACACGTGAAAATGACAGTGAAAGTGAGGCAAGTGATATGGAGGAAACTTCAAAGGGAAATGCTAGTCGTTCAAAGAAGAAAAAAACTGCATCAGAGGAGAGGGAAAGCCGGGTTGTGGAACTAAAGAAACAACTGCGAGAAAAACATGGTTCAACTTACTCTGGTATTCAATTCAGTGTTTGGGCTGAAACGATAGCTGCAGGGAATCATGACAGTCTGGATAATCCACCTACCGGGATTATGAACTTTGGTAGCCGTCCTCGTGGTCGGTCAAGTAATTTCGAAGAAGCCTTGACAAATGCTGTAGGCAAGCTAGCTAGTGTTATTTCCCCAACACCAGTCACTAGAGGTATTAATTCTCCCAGTAAATCTGTCGAGTTGAGAGGAAAGCACCTTCAACAGCTGAAGGAGCTGGTTAACCTGCGTGACATAGGGGCACTCACTGAAAATGAGTATGAAGAGCACCGTTCAATCATAGTTGATCAAATGAGGAAATTACCTTAACAACGATATAGACAATTATAATACAATGTCATGTACAATGTTTGAACATTTACAAGGCATACCCTGAATGTTGTATGTAATGTATACAATCCTCTTGACTGATGGTGTTAAATGCAAGGGATACAATCAAACGAGGGGATGAAGTTGACTGTGCAATGACATAGTTTGCTTTTATGAATGCTTTAGCTTTGGAAAATACTAGTTCAATTGGATTTAAATCCGGGCTATATGGTGGTAGGAATTTCAGGAGTGCACCTGTGCTGTGAATCATTTGAGTTATTCTTTGTAGATGGTGCACAGCACAGTTGTCCATTACAACAATGGAATGGTTGTTAACACCATTGAAAGGCTTCAGTTGGGGAAGGAGGCATGTAGCTACAAAGGTTTCAAAAATTTCACCCTTGACATTTTCTTCGGTGAGGTAGATGTCATTTACACCTTCATGCGACATAACAGCAATGGCATTGACTGATGCCCTTCCCAACTTTAGTTGGTGATCCTCAGCCCGCATACCCCTCAAACTATATCCATAATTTCTGATAGAATTTCTCTGCCTAAATCCAGATTCATCTACCCATAGGAACATACGTGGATCAAAGATGGATATGTCAGCTACAAATTTGGCCCTGAGATCTTCACTTCGACCAAAAGCTATATGTTGTAGCTTTTTTCTTGTAAATGACAATCGGTGAACTGTTCGGCAAATAGTGGACTCATGCACCCAAGTGCCTGTAGTATCAAACAGCTTATTTTGTAGCTCAATTAAGTAAACACTAGGGTTGTCAATCATGACTTGTAGAACTATAGTCTGCTCAAATTCACTCAACAAACATTGTGGCCCATGTTGTTGTTTAGCTGGATCAACATTTCCAGTGGAGTGAAAATGGTCAACATATCTCCTAACAGACCTCTCAGAAATGAATAGCATTTTACCAACTTCCTCATAGCTCATACCGCGGAGAGTGACAAGCCACACAGCTCTCCACCGCAGATCGGTTGAGTAGTTAACAGGCATGGCTGTTGCCTCCTAGCGCCTAAAATTTGAACTTGAGCACATGCGCAGTATGTGAGGGTGCATGATAAGCGCATTCCTTTCCCTGAGCAACTACTAAGCGTTCTATGGATTCATAGCAACCACTGTGTAGTAGGGGTTGTACGTGTGGTTTCAACATTGCCTGCTGTGTGCACTGGCTCTGACAACCAACCTGCAAAAGGCAGTATACCTTTTTGTAGACATTGATTACAGCCCCAAAAGCCATTAAATTGAATGACATTAAGCACAGCTGCCTTGGCAGGTAAATCCATCGTAGTGCAAATTGTATACGCTCTAAAGATACACGGCTCTGAATTTGGTGGAGATACTTCAAGACCTTAATAAGTAAACATAGGGCATAATTATTTTCATAGTAGCACAACTTTCTGAATTAAATACCAACCATCTGTCACTAGTTTCGATAAAGCATCAGCCAAGGGTTTCAAGAACAATGACATATCAGGTTTGGTTGTACCATACCACAGTCCACCAAATATTCTGTTTTCCTTGGCTATTCTACAGTAAACAAGTACATGTACAAAGGGTAACAATATTGGCAATTTTGGTTACAAACTTATCACATACACAGAGGGAAATTTTTAAGGAGTCAACTTTTGTTACTAATCTATTTCGGTGAAAAAAATAAACAACACGAATGACCAATACTGGCATGCACCCTAGTGGGCATTAATTAGACAAAACTGACTGTATAGGTTGGCACCCTGTCAGGATGCATTGATATACACATAATTATTGCATACCTATGCAGGGTTCTCCCTAAAGTGCGCTAGCGTGGTACTGCACCACTCCAGTGTGCCTATGTATCTCCTTTGATGTGGAAATTTTTAATTAGAAACACCACAACTTTACTTTCAACCAAGTGCTACCATGCATGCTGACTAAAAGAGGTAGAGAGAACTATGGTTAGTCTCACAGAGCCAGACCCTTACGTGCAGGGAGAGGGTCTGGTGACTTGCTACACTCCGTGTATAGCAAATCACCAGCCCTCTCTATGCGCGTAAGGGTCTATAGCTGGCTCCGCGAGATTAGTCTATGGTACTAGGGGCCCAAGTAACATGAAAAATTTATCTAATTCTACTAGTACACCCACATAGTGGAAACATACCTCATTCGATATGGCAGCTCACAGATCATTATAAATATTGGCCAGAATTGATAACCAGATGATTTAAAAACTGGAACTCCATCAATGTTGATAATCAATGATATACAGTTCTCCTGCACGACACCCTTAGAACACAGCTCCTGGTATAGCTTTCCATTACAGATATCACTCTCTTGGTCTCCCATACTAGACCTTAAGAAACTTGCTCGGTCCCTGATTAATTCACACATCCCCTTTCCTATAATAATTATAGTACACACACGTACTAAGTATATAATATTATATAAGAGTCTTACGTCCAAGGAGGTTTTTCAACTGATTTTCAACTGGCACTTCAATAAATGATGATCTGCCTTCACTTGGTGCCATACTTTGTTGACAGCACGTGTTTGGACACTCTGAATCGGTGCTACAGACTTCCATGTAGCACTTATCACAATAGTAGTGATATATAACAGGATACTTTGATTCTTGAAAGTTTTTCTTCAAAAGATACACAGACCTAACACAATTGTTTGGTGTAGGACAATGGAATTTGATAAGTTTCAAGATATCCTCCATACAAGTGTCGGTAAGGTTGTGCTTCATTTTCAAGTTCATCATCATAATACTACTAGCTGCAACAGTCAATGAAGACCCCTCATAGAGCACACCAGCTGAATATCCACTGTTGCATTCATGATTCTCAGCCTCGGAATGAGTACCTGACATATCGTGACTTTCATAGGTGGTTTTGTCAGCAGCAGCATCGAAGTTATCAGAGTCCAAGTCACAATAACGCCAAACACCTTCTGTTTCACTGTCGGATTGAGCCCCGGTATCAACTTCAGGCATATCTTCAGCCTCATCGTCAGAACCACTATTTTCACACTCGTTATCGATATCACACTGGCGTAAGAAGCAGGGGGGCTGGGGGGGCTATAGCCCCCCCATCTTGTCAACCAAGTGGGCCTAAACCTAGGAAGATATTAATTTTATTCTACTATAGGCCTTGACATCTTCAGATTTGTGATGTAAAGTCTACTTTACAGCCAAATTAGCATGATAGTGGGCATGGTTTGAAGGCGTATCGTGTGATCCAAAAATTTTTTGCACGCTTTGCGCGCAATTTTATTTACAGCCCCCCTGTTCAAAAACATCTTCTTACGCCACTGTATCATCCACAGTTTCGGTACAATCAACTTCTGTCAATGACTCCTCTGACTGGGCAGCATCCTCGGGACTAAAGCGGTCAGAGCAGCGTTTATTAGAAGGACCACGAGTGTTCACCAACAGCCGTCTTTTCTTTCTCAAACGATACCGTGTCGTACGACTGGACGAGTGCTTGTGGAGAGGATCAGAATATGAAAAGCGTTCATTATATTCTGAGGCCATTTTCACATCATCTCATGCATGCGCATGCGTCTACTTCCCTAGCTAGCCACGCCCGTGCGGGGTATGTACCTGCAATACATGTACATAATATTATGCATATGCATTAACTTGTGTTTCATTTGCGCGCCAAAACTCAAGTCACATGACAGTTTTGACGAATCAGATTCAAAATACGGCTGCTGTTGCTCGTGTCTGCTGCCATGTCTGCTGAAGGGAGCGAGTTTGTTTTAGTTCGTTGGGTGGAAGATGAGAGCTATGGAGTTATGCCCCTGAACGCTGTACCCCAAAAGGAGCGAGAAGATGTCTACCCCGGGCAGTTTACGAGGATGAAGTGGCAGGGGAAAAAGCTGTATGATGTTGAAGTGCTAAAAGTATCAAGTAAGCTCGATTTTTCGTACATAGCTATCAAAGCGTATGAGTTACAGTGTCTTTCCTTGTCGTTTTAGGTAATAGATCAAGTCTGTCAAAACTCTGTGATGATATTATCAACTTCAAAACTACACGGGAAGACATTTTAGAGGAAGATGAACGGGAAGTATCAACAACGGATACAGAGTTTAGTCCAGTGATCAAGCGACCTAAGATATCCAAGAAACCTGCTCTGTCCAAGGCCAAAAAAGTGAAAAAAGTTGACCCAAAACTTGAAGCAGCTGCCAAAAGAGCAAAGGAAATTTTTAGCAAAATTCGGCCTTCTGTCTCATCTGAAGAGGACGATGACGATGACATATTAACTCCAACGACACAAGAAAAGTCTGCTCCACAGAAACTGTTCTCTACCTCCTCATCCTCCATTGACTCGAGTAAGCAGATTGCAGCACTTAAGAGACAGATCGAGTTGCTAGTCTGTGTGCAACCAAGTAGGTTTTATCAATATCTGTGTGATGTTATAGCAGGGTTCTCCCCAGGATATTTTGAGTGATGGTTAAACTAATTAAAGCAAAAGTACTGGTGGTGATAATTAAGTCAAGCCTGAGAGGTGGTTGGAGCCAACCACTCTTGACCAGTGTGGGGAGAACCCTGATATTCTAGTATAGATCTTTTTACATTATTACACCTGTTGAAGAGAAAGCTTGTGCAACTGATACTAGGAACAGTTGGTTATATTTCTGCAGTTGGGATTTCTGTTGAAGTTAATTAGGCTGCTTAATAAGAGATCGCCATATGTATACAGTGGAACCTCTGAATTGTGGACACCATGGGACCATGCATGCTCAAGTATCCACAATGGGGAGGTGTCGTTTGTACAGTGAGTGCACCCGGTAATGTGACGGCCCTTTCAAGTTGCCACATGTCATAAATAATATTCAAAAGCTTCAGAGATCTCCTTGAGTATAGAGAATGAGTACAAAGCAGCTAATGCCTTAAATAGTTTTCAACTCTTACACCAGTAAATTGAGGGAAATTTGTATTGATTTTATCCATTGGGACATGAATTCGATGTTTGTTATTTGGAGAAGGGAGGTTCCTGCTATACAGAGCTCGCTATATTCAGTACATGTAGGGAATGATCCGGGACCATTTTGTCAGCATTGTGGAGAATCTGCAATAGATCCATGGAGTCCATTTTTGGGGGTTTCACTGTAAATGCAAGTATAAAAATATTTGGCCGCTACAAAGCAAACCGCCAAATTTAATTCCCTGCTAAATTTTCCTTCTGTATGGTATGACATCTACTTTAATATACCATAGGTTGGTTTGAATGCAAGATTCTTTTGATTGCAAATGGCGAGTTTTTATACAAGATGCAATCAAAGGAACTGCAGAAAAAAAGAATACATAATGAATAATGTTACATATGACCACTTGCGATCTCAAACATACTCCCATTATTGATATCACGCATGCTCAATCTACTTGCATGCATGTACATACAGCTTTCATGAGTCTCCTATTCTTAAAGCCAACCGCCAACCTGCCAACACCATGCATGCATAGCCGATGCCAAGCCAAGCGCAACCGTCACTAGAGCAGTATGGTATTCTGTTAATAGCCCATCCCAAATGCGGCCTCACAAGCCACACGTCTGTAGCTAAGATTGAGGGTGTGGCTTTCTCGTTTGGCTATTCGCAATCATTAGAATCACAATTTGCAATTGTTTTAACCACGCATTCAAAATCTGACCTACGGTAATCAGTATTACTTGATTTTTTTATTAGAATCCGTGAGTGTTACACACAACACTGTATCGCATTCAAATTTTGAGAGTCTGAACAAGAATGTGCATAGTGTCAAAGTAAGTATGTAGAGAAGCATAATATTATGGTATTGTCGTATTATAGTGTCCAGTGTTCTCCCTAACATACCTAAGCGGCATGTCGGCTCAACAAGCCTTCAGTACAGTTTCCTTTGGTGTGGGGATAGGAATTGTCCATGTTCTTTGATGTGGCCACGGGCTCCACCCAAGCTATGCCCTCCCATCATGCCTTGAATTTAGCTTGGGGAGAACACTGGTGTCGTGCAGATTAGATACACACTGATATTTCTGATATTGATTATTAAATGTGACACCTAGGATACTGTCAAGGGAAGTCAATTGGATAAGTGGTCTGCAGTTACTCCTGGGCCAGGCAATGATATGGATTGGTGTGATATCTCCTCTTGGCCGAGCGGTGATGTGAAACAGATGGTAGCTACTCCTGAGCCAACGAAGAAAGGATGTACGAAGGTATGATTATATATTCCCAGTGTAAAATGTAAAGCGACATTTTGTGTGTGTGACAAATTTATATAAATATGCCAAAAACGGTCCTTGATTTTTAGTGGATTATATATTTACCAACACACACACACACTCTCATGCCCATTGTACAGTGTACAACCATGCTTATTTCAAGGACTGTTCCTAATATCAGGGCCCTAGAAGATTTAGCATGCAAAATTTTCGTATGTTGATTGATGTTATGTACTAATATTATATATTAGGGATATGGAGGTGGCAGTGCGAGACCAGGGCCACTCCTACCTGGAAATAGCAAGGTATTCAAAACTTGATGTTCTTCACAATGGTAGAAAATTGACTTTTTTTTCCATTTTAGAAGCAGGGGAGTGATGGATATTCAACACCTAAACTACAATACAAGGTGATAACCTAGCTAGTATAGTTAATTCTCTGCGTAGCTGACAGACTGGGATCATTTTCCATTGTGTAGGGGTATTCCCTATTTCTAGATGTTTGACAAAGGGGTGTGGCTCGCTGTCCATTGTCAGGAGTAAGGAAGTATTTACCACTCAGAGCTGTAGCTCCATATGTATTATAGTACAAGTATAAGGTACCACAGAATTGGGTCGGGGGAGGGGGGAGAGGGAGTTCATTGAGATATTGATTATGGTATTATTGTGTATTATAGGTGGAGCCTTCAATGGTTGAGCTGGTTCCAGGGTATGGTGTGCAACTCAGCCAACGACAGCTTGATGTAGCGATCGATAACAGCTCCGGCAGTGCTACTAAATTGATAAGGAACTTGATGAGTGTATTCTTTTCCAGAGAGACACTTGCGTCATCGAGTGCTCTTGGGGGTCGCCAAAATCTAGCATTGGACCAGGACATTGTTGGAGCATGCATACGTAAGCATACTATTTGTAAAACTAGATTATTTTTTTTAATTTTAACTATTATTATAGGATTTGTACTGTCCAAGCATGATGTTGCAAAGTCGACACTCATCGATTGCATTAATGACAAGTGTGCTAATGCAAGACGTATTTCCAAGAAGAAACCAAAAGAGTAAAATTATGTATACATAAACATGCAATAACTTCATCATCATTTTTTATCAAGTGCATTTGATTCATGTATTTATTCTTGCGCTGCCATGTATTTCCCTGTTCCTGTATTGATAACAAAATTATAATGTTTATTATTATGTGCATATATTAATGCGTACAATGTACACACAAGGTTGTGGCAACCTGGTCACAGGCATACAAGGTGTGTACAACCTTGTACAAGATAGTAATTGCACACCCTTGACACACCCATTCACAAGGTAGTCACAACCTGGTGACATGGTTTTTACAACCTTGTCACAACCTCACAACAAGCCTGTGACAACCTCTTTACAACCTCCAAATACAACCTAGCCCTAGCCACAACCATGTTACAACTTGGTAACAACCTTGTCCTTTCTATATGGGCAGCTTCTTCGGCGAAACGGCTTTCCATGGCGATAGCGCCGATCGGGTTTCCTTTGCTCTCCGCCATTTCAATACGCTCCAACGCAGCGGAGACTATATAGTCTCGAGCGCCAACGCTGGCGCGCGAGGCGACAACGACGGAGCTAGCTAGCCAGCCAGATCAGTAGAGAAACTTTCTTTTCACAAAATTGGGTGTGGCGGAAACTGCCTGTTCTAAAGTAAGGTAATTGACGTATTGCGCATGCGTATATTCATGATGGAGTGACGACCTCTACCTTACTTCTCAGTGTATACGTATATAGATCTTCAAGGTATTAAAACCGGCAATGAGAGATAGTTATGTCACGGGGGCCGGTGGTGGTCTGGGGGCCCAGCCTGTTACCCCTCAACTTCCATTCCATCCTGATGTTGTCAACGTTCAGAGTCTGGCTGGACTGACGCCACACCTGGGTGTCTCTATTCACTGGACTGGACTACTGGACTGGATTACTGGACTGGACTACTGGACTCACCTTTGACCCTAAAAGCATCATTAAAATGGCCATAGCATCAGCAAACTATATGGGTCACGGTTTAGAGCAGCCCTGTCACTCTTGTTGGTTGGTGAACTATATCCACAAGCAGTGGAGGTGGCGAGATAAGTTATGAACAAATTCAGAACAATAATTTGTTTACGTAGCTAAATGTTGGCATAATAATTATTGACACAGACCACCTGAACAGGGTTGTGGTATAGTGAATTCCCTTTCATCATCCACCATGCACAGATTAAATTAATGTACCATTTTTTAGAATTACTGCATGACGCAACAGAGTTTTAGAACACCGCAAAAACTAATTTTTGATATGTAGTGACCAACCAGTGACAGGGGGGAGGGGGGAGGTGCATGCTGGGGTTGCATTCTAATTTGCCAAAAATATATCTGTGCCTGTGCGACAGGGGACAGTCAATAGATAGGTGAGGTGATAATTATACTGCCCCCAGTCTCACAGGCACAGATGTGACGTGTTTACTGATGATTTGTACTAACTACTCCACATTGGTCAGTCCTGTATCCGGTACAAAGATTTATTAATGTAAATAAAACATTTACAGTTAATTAAGTTAACAGACTGGGGACTAAACTATAATGCAGGTGGTGGGTTATAAACTGATAATTTCCATAAGTTCCTACAACTGTGTGGATTAATAGTTCCTAAGACAAGGTCTCTCCCCAAAAAAAGTAGTGGCTAACTTTGTACACATTCTATGCAGCTGATTCCATGTTTGTATATATTCATGTGCATACAACCCCATCAATTGAAAATTCTATAGATCCGCCCCTGAGTGATGGTTCAGTTTCAGATCAGTTTGCACCACTGCCTGGTTTGTCCATGGCTCTCCACCACAATTTTACTCTTCCCATCTTCTCTCTCCCCCTTCCCTCCCTCCAGGATTTTGCTCTAGACCCTGACATTCATCGCATGCATCTAGCGAAGCATCACATGGTTTGTCATCTGACGGCTGGTATGCCTCTCATCACGTGCTGGAAACGTCTGCTGCTCAGTATCAGCACTAACCTCAAGGCTACCTTCACTAACACTCTCAGGGTAAGTCAGTCAGGGATGGCGGGGATAAAATTAATATTAATTTTTAATGATGATGATAGAGATTAGTCTGGTACATATATGTACATGTACATTGTATTTTCATGTGTATAATAATGAAGTGACTACGGAGTCTCATTTCTCATGTATGGTGTGCATGGGTTATACTAGCATATATCTTGAAGGTTTTACATACATTGTATCTTTATTTAATATCACTCCCTCTTTCTCCCTCCCTCCCTCTCTCTCTCCCTCCCTCTCCCTCTCTCTCTCCCTCCCTCTCCCTCTCCCTCTCCCTCCTCTCTCTCCCTCTCTCCCTCCCCTCGCTCTCCATCCCTCTCTCTCTCCCTGCAGGCCCAGGCTGAGGAGCTGAAGCTGCTCATAGAGCAGGCTGCCCATCAAATCAGTGCTGAGAATACAGAGCTAGCCTGTGCCTTTATCCAGAAGACGTCCATGGAGAAAGCCACACCAGAGATGGACAAGAGGCTAGCAGAGGTAATACATGGATGTACATGTTGTTTTCTCCCCAGGATGTTGCAGTAGGGGAGGGGCTGAGGCACATTTGAATTTACGTGTATCTTTCCCTCCTCTCTCTCTCTATGATATACATTGTACATTGTAACCCGAACTATGTGTGGATATTAAGGTACCATTTAATTGCGTGGGTGGATATATCCCCAAATTGCCCCAAAAGCGCTGATATAAGTCTATTTTAGCCGCTTACCCTTTGCTGAGCATTTTTAGCGTTGTAGGAGACATGAATGACTCCGTTTGGTATCCGCTGTCGGTCGTCAATTTTAAGGTCAAAGGTCGTGCTTTCAGCCCCACCCCTTCCAAATGCACATGCATCAGCCCCTCCCCTGTCCAACTGCGCACGCGCATATCTGCATCAGCCCCTCCCCTGTCAAACTGCGCGTGCGCATATCGGCCATCGTGCCACGTGAACTTTCGTCTGGGAACCGGAACGAGACTACGTGAACTTCGTCTGCGCACTACCGAGATTGATTATAGGTAAGTTTTCTGTGTCTGTCGTGTGTGACACGATTCGATTCTCATAGTTGTGAGATGATCCCTATTTGTGTGAGCATAATATAATAATATGGCGTACTGATAGTTTTCTCGCCTTTCCTGACTATGGAACTGTATGATGCATGTCGCCTGATTTTACTGGGCTTGGAACGCTAGGTTTGTATTGTTATGACTGGGGAGGAGGAAGGCTCTGGTGTATAATATGCCTATGTATACGAGACTAGTACCTGCTGCAGCCAGGAGTGGAGCTCAATCAGATTGCTCCACGTCATCACCAATTTTTACAGGGCTTGCTAGGCTACTCAGACTACATCTCACGAGTGAGGTTTTGCACACAGGCATAGCAGCTAAGCACTTGTACAACTCCAGTATGGGCACAACACCAGATCCTTCCTCCTCCTCCTGATATGTCACCAAAGGAACGGAAGTTTTCCCAAAGTACCTGATTGCATATTCTCGTACCCATACGCAGATAAAGACCACACCCCTCACTGCAGGCCAAGAGTAGCTGATCAAACTCACCGTGTAATGGCAACGTTCAAGCGGAGTGAGAACGTCGAATGAGGCTCGGTGGCCTGCCGAGCAGGCCTGTCGAAACATGCGGCGAGTCTTCTGAACTTGTAGGAGAGTGCATCTTTTATGCCCTCCAGGATAGGACACAAATTATACAAGAAAAACAAATTGTCGTCGCTGTAAAAAATATTTTTCGTTGTATATACATGTATATAATTACTTCTCAAAAATGTATCCCCCTATTGCAAAACACTAATTATAGGATGTACTCACAAGGACAAACAATTCTAGATAAACTGCAATAGGTCCTTGGAACGCTAGGGTTATGACTGGGGAGGAGGAAGGCTCTGGTGTTATACCTATGTATACGAGACTAGTACCTGCTGCAGCCAGGAGTGGAGCTCAATCAGATTGCTCCACGTCATCACCAGGGCTTGCTAGGCTACTAGACTACATCTCACGAGTGAAGTTTGCACACAGGCATAGCAGCTAAGCACTGGTACAACTCCAGTATGGGCACAACACCAGAATCTGATCCTTCCTCCTTCTCCTGATATGTTACAAGTACCTGATTGCATATTCTCGTACCCATACGTAGATCGGAAAAAGAGTGTGGTGAAATGTTTTTTCAACTTTGGTTCCAGATGTACACGACATAATATTATTATGACACGCAAACAAATACAGTGGAAACCCTCTAAAGCGGACACCATTAGGACCAAAATTTTAGTCTGCTATAGCGAAGTGTCCTTAGCTCAGGGGTAGTGGTTGACCATGCCCCTCCTACAATCGAATCGAGGCCAGCTATGATAAAGCATCACTGCGGGACCAAAATAAGTGTCCGTTATACGGAATAGCGGGGTGTCCGCTGTTAAGGGGGTTTGAATGTATTGGAAATACAATCCGGACATTCAGAATTTTCTGTTATATCGCAGGTGTCCGCCGTTGAGGGGTGTCCGTCATGCAGGATTCCACTGTATTATCAGTGATAGCGTTATCACGATGTTTTGCTTGTATGCACAATTCACGCAGCCTTACACCCAACCGACGCCTTGAAAGCACAATCTTGGCAAATTATGGAGTCCGAGTGTGTCAGTGCCTGATTCTCAACCAGACGATCAAACGGCAGCTGTATAAATGAGATTTTCCTGTCCCATTAGGTAGGCATGGATCATCCACATCCTCGCCAGCTACATTTGAGCTTATTGCCCTCGTCTGAACTTTACGGACACTATTCTGAAAGGACGCAATGAGATATTGCCGGAACAATGCGCATTTCACCGTACTTTTATTTTCTGCATGCAACATAGAGGCTGGGCACGAGACTACTGATTACGGGGATAGTAGTCTCAATGTGGCTTGTACTTGCACCATGCATTGTAGCGAGATTACCATCACAGATTGATGTACAGTGCTAACTCAAACAGCAACAATTGAAAAAACGCTGTGTCTACTGTACCGGCACCGGTACTGAAAATTTAGCGCTTCGAGTACCGGCAAACTAGCCCGCCAAAAAACGTAAAAAATTGTTCGAAAGTGGAATAAAAAAAGAAATCTAAAGATCAAGCGGGTTTCGAACCCACGACCACCGCTCCACCAGCCCTAGCCCTAGTCCGCTCTGCTAACCCAGCTCGCTGCTGCTGGATGTCGTTTTTTGCCACCTTTATACACCTTGTCACTATAATACTAACCCTTTGTCAACAACCATAGCCTAAATCCAAAACCCCTCATCACTAACCGATTAGCGAAACCAAACCCCCCCCCCCCCCCCCCCCAACTACTAGCCTCGCTAGCCGTCTAGCACTCAGTATTAGTGGCTATTAGCTATAGCTAATATTAGAGCTTCCGGTACTCCAAGCACTAAATCTTGGGTACCGGTGACAGTACAGTAGACACAGTGTTGAAAAAAGTCTCTGCAGAAACTAAAACTAAGCTATAACTAGCCATACATTGTGCCCGTGTATGAGCAAGAACTGATGAAAATGTACCTGACAATACCTATTGTTTGCGCTTGACAATGTGATGAACATTGTTTACGCTTTGCCCAACTGAGTAAATTATGTGCTCAACAAGGGAGTCGCTGCCATACGCCCCCGGAGCAGCTAGGTCTTTTCGTCATGCAGACAAGCTAGCTAGCATTGGTCTATACCTTGAGCTACAAACTCGAGTGCTCTATTGTTTTACACAGCAAACGTTTCCGCTACTTGCTAGTTAGTTGGCAAGGCTATGGGGAATTGTACGTACAGCACCACTTACTTGTGTAAATCCCGCAGAGCCTATACACACTTGTAGCCCAGAAGTGAACGGCTGACTGGATTATGAATAGCAATGAGCTTCCTTTGGACCAGCAACTTCAAGGCCTATAATCCTAGTCTCAGAGCTGTGCAACATCATTCACTCCTGCATAATATTGTGGCGGTGCCCCTGCTTTGCCCATTGCATCAGTGAAATTTATCTACATGTATAATCAGATCGGCCTGATAATATTGCCTAATACCAGCATGAAGCCTTTCAAGTCAAAGGCAGGAATAATCTTGCTCTCCATATAGGTACCTAAGCTGACAGGGCCTAATAATATTGCCTAATACCAGCACGAAGCCTTTCAAGTCAAGGGCAAGAAAAATCTTGCTACCACACATTTGCAATGTTTTCCACCCATGTGCTATGTGAGGGACAGGGGTCACGCATAATTTTGCCCATACCCAGTGCACTACGAAACAACTTGAGCTTTATAGAGCACATACCCGTCGCACATTGCATCTGCATCCACATCTGTTTGCATAGAAATGAGAGCTGCAGCAGTAAGTGTGCATACATGTATGTAGCTGACGTATACACATGGCCGTGGATGGGTCGAGTCGATAGGTGTCGCCAACAAAGACGCAGTGTTTGCGATGCTCGTGGGCCTTGCCAAACCATTTGAAGCATAATGAAGACAAATTTTGGACGACTTGTATGGATTTGTCATATTTACTAGTCGCTCAGATGCCTAGATGTCCAGATCTGGCGATTTTGTGGTGACAGACAGACAGGCAGACAGACGGACAAAACCAATTACTTTATCCCTTGTGCATGTGAGCTGGTAATGTGTTCCTGGTGCTGTTCACTAGCTCAGCATGTGTATGGGGCTATATTAGTGTCATAATTATGGAAGGTGTAGTCATTTAGTGAGAAGGGTATCCATCTTATTTGGGGGTGGTCATTTAGAGGTCTGCAGAGCAATACTGGGTTACTATCAAATGTGGGTGTATCCATAATATATTATTATTATTGCTACAATTTTCTGAAACTCAAGGTACATGTACAGGTGTATGGTCTGTTACGTGTTGGAAATTTCAACAGTTCATCCAAGTTTTGTTATTCAACATATTAACGTGAGTATACGTACCATAGTGTGATTGTGACCATAATGGAGTGCTTGCATGGTGATACTGTATCTATTCATCTTTTGCAGTGATATGGAGTCAATTGAGAGTGCTGATGCACAAAAAGTGAGTACTTGAAGAAAAGATTAGCCTCGGACCTGAGCGATTAACTTTAATTATTATTGTTTTTATACAGGATGTGTGTGTTACACTGGGTATGAATACTGTGTCTGGTGATACACCAGAAAGGTCGGTGATAGACAGTATTATCAAGGTAAGGTGACAAACGCATGTTATAAGAGTTTGTTGTGGGGGGGGGAGTATTTTTGCAATAACGAGGTTGGGTCCTATCTCCAAGTTTAATTTCCGCCAATGTTCATAGGCAGATTATTACATGTATATCACCTGATGATTCTGAGGGGGGGGAATTATAATCGGTTGAATGAGCAAACCATGTAAGATAGAATTATGCTGAGAGCATGTCCGGCTTTTCCTGATGGTTGAGGCATACACAAAGCTATGTATGGAAAATGACTGTTATAAGAATCGAATTCTGTACCAGAATATCGGATGAGAGGCAACATCAGCACAAAGATCGTCCAGTGATACTCTTTCTTTTTGGACTGAAGATCATAGCGATCACAGTCATCAACATAAAGATTCAGCTCCTCCAAGTCAGTGGTTACACAAATTCCATGCTTGATACCAGCGACAGACAAGAAACGCAAAATGCGTAAAAAAATGCAATGTTCAAGGCTGGAACAATCTTCCATCCTTTAGTAACTTATCTTAGTAGCGAGATGGAATATTAAACTCAGCCCCTTAATTTGGATCAACCTCATAATAATAATTATACTGAACCTTATATTCCCACATCAGGACATCATGGCATGCAGTGATTTCATAATTTTGATGGTGCGGCATACCAGTGGGGTGCTGGTGGCTTCCTCTTATGTCCCCCCTCTGTCCCCCTTCTGTGCATTATAAGGACATGTCTTGGGCACAAATATAACCCGATAGTAGGGGAAAAAACACGAAATTCTCAGTGGTGTAAGAATGTTAAAAACGTCCCACTAATGCCGTAGATCTGAAAATTTTCGTGTAAAGAAACTTTCGTATGATAAATTTTCGTGCAAAAAAATTTTCGTAGGAACGACCCCTTACCGCATTAGCGTTAACTCTTTAACCGATTATGGGCGGGGTTGTACGGGTCAGTTGAACTTTGAACTCCGAAATATTTAACATGAAAATAAAGCGTCCTATAGACAAGCTTATTGTAGCTAAGTAACAGGCTTTAGCTACCTCTAAAGGCTTTGTTGACAACTACATAAGTTGCCAGAAGCCTCACGTTCTTCTGTCCCGCCGTACACTATCAAACTAAACGCTGTAGTAGCGTCTAAAAGCTTAGAAGCCTTCTTACCTCGATCATGGCCGCCGTCTTCAAGTCTGCCGCTCGCGTTCAAGGTTGGCTTCACAAAGCGGCTACTCGTAGGTAGTCGCTATCCACTCGTCTAGCTATGGACCAAGCGCCATGGCTGTAGCTCTGTTAGTTCAACGATAATAGCCTCGAACTTTCGCCCGGGTCGATCGTAATGGCGATCGAGCGGCTTGGTTAACGGTATCGGTCACACCCACTTAATTGCTACCGGCGCGACCTGAAGCCATAACTTAGTAGCGGCGGTCAGCGGCTAACCACAAACCGGACGTAGAGCGTAGTAGCCTAGCGCTATGCACGAAAAACGCGAAGAAAACGGCTTTGACGCCATTTGGCGTCAATCGCCTATAACGTACATTACGTATATGACGCCAATTGGCGTCTATCGCCCATAATCGGTTAACTACGAATGTTATATATATATTACACGCGCGCACGCGCCATAGATTACGAATGTTATATAAATATAACGCGCGCCACACCCAGGAAGATAACCTCGCGCAAGGTGATCCTACCACACCCATCCACTGATAATTACCTCCGGAACAGGACGCATGCGCTGTACGATCGCTACCGCTTCATTTTAGCGGACTTGGAAGTGCTGGATTGCAGCTGTACGATCGTTGTGGTCTCCTTTGCGGTAGACTCGGGAAGCCCCTCACTACTTGCTACAATGAGTAGGCGGTATAACACAGAAGCAGCTTTGGACCTGATCCTCTCTGATGATGATGAGCCTGACAGTGATGGAGAACTTGATGAGCCTATGTGTCCAGGAAGCGATGAAGAGTTTGATCTAGATATTGATGACCAGTTTAGTTTCAATCAGAGGTACAAATAAAATAGGCATAATAAATTGATAATAATACTGCATGTAACTACAATAGTGATGAAGAATCTAACGGTGAAGAAGAAAATGAAGTCGACAGCAACAACTGCGAGTCACCAGGTGCAGCTGCTCACACCTACAAATATTATAGCATGCTTGTGTGTGCGTATGTACATATGAGAAAGTTGGAAGTATGATATAAAATGACACATTGTGCATGCATGATTGTGTACATGCATACAGTCTACAGTGTGTGTGTATATGTATGTGTGCACGTGTGTGTGTATGAGTGTGTGTGTGTGTGTGAGAGAGAGAGAGAGAGCATAATCCTGATATATAGACACGTAAACATCAATGCAGTGTGTATGTGTACATGTGTGTCGAAAAAGAGGCAATATAATAATCCTGATATAAACAAATGTAGATGTAAATAGGTGTAAACAAAGTGATAACAAGCAAACATGCTATCTCACATAGTAACTACTCTTACAGATGAGCCAGGCATCAACCTTGACCTTGACATTCAAACACCTTCCAGGTAAGGATATACTACCTACAAGTAGCAATCCTATATACACCTACACATTACATTACATACCTATACATAGCAGCAGTGAGGAAGAATCTGAAGGAGCTCCAGCACGAAAGCGTACTCGACAGAGTAGACCTGAGCACACTGGAAGAGGGAGAGGTCGTGGGAGAGGTCGTGGCAGAGGACGAGGACGAGGTAGGGGGCGAGGACGAGGTAATGGACGAGGAAGTGCTCTCCGACAAGGAACAGGTTCTAGACGTAGCAATGATTCCCGGTGGAGCTCCAACACAACCCCTGTAGCAGTACACCCTTTCAATAGACCTGTTGGTCCAGCTGTTGCTTTATCTGCTTGCATCTTAGAGGTATTCAAGCTCTTCTTTACCCCAACACTGATTGATCTCATTGTTGAGCAGACGAATCTATATGCAAGACAGGTAATGAGTGATGATCAGTACGCAAAGTGGGTGGATGTAAATGCAGAGGAAGTATGGGCGTATATGGGGTTTATGATCCTAATGGGAATAAACCATCTGCCTGCCCTTGCTGACTACTGGAGAATGGATTCAACGTACCGGTATAGTCCAATAGCGGATAGGATAACTAGGGACCGGTTCTTTGAGATCACACGATACTTCCATTTTGTCGATAATACCACCTTGCTCCCTAGGGGTGATCCAGGGTATGACAAACTCGGTAAAGTTAGGCCAGTCATCGACATATTGTCCACACAATTCCTGCAGAATTATAATCCACACAGGGAAAATTCAATTGATGAAGCTATGATAAAATTCAAGGGCAGATCAAGCATGAAACAATACTTACCCAAAAAACCAGTAAAACGAGGCTTCAAGGTGTGGGTCCGGGCAGATTCTGTGAATGGATATGTGTGTGAATTTGAGGTATATACCGGTAAGACTGATGGGCAACCCGAGTTAGGTCTTGGAGGGAATGTGGTGAAAAAGTTGACACGTAACATCACAGGCCACAATTATGCAGTCTATTGTGATAATTTCTTCACTAGTGCAGCTCTCTTTCAAGACCTCCTGGCTGACAGTATTTATGCATGTGGCACTTACAACACCATTCGCAAGTGCTATCCCAGTGACCTGAAAGATAAGTCTAAAAAGGGATTAGGTACTAGAGGATTGACAGAGTACAGACAAGATGGACAATTGCTAGCAACATTATGGCAGGATACGAAAACGGTTTCTCTCCTTTCCACTCATTGTCAACCTAACTCTGAAGTGACCATCTCTCGTCGGCAAAAGACTGGAAGCAGAGTGGATGTCCCATGTCCTGAAGCAGTACGGTTGTACAACATGTTCATGGCTGGTGTTGACAAGAATGACCAACTCCGGGGATATTACGCTGTCAGAACGAAATCAACAAAGAACTACAAATATATTTTCTGGTTCCTTTTTGATGTGGCCATTGTGAATGCCTTTATCTTGTATCAGCGTGTACCTACAGTTGGAAAGAAACTGACACTGAAAGAATTCAGAGTTGAACTGGCAAAGCGAATGATCGGTACGTACAACAGCCGTAAGTATCGTGGAAGACCAACAACACGAGAAGCACAGAGCGGTGCGCGTCGCAGAAGGATGAAACTACCCCACTACCCCACTAGAGCTACCCAGGGACGATGTCGGCACTGCAGCTCTACTCACGGCAGAACCACCACGTGGTACTGTAGTGAGTGCGAGCTCAGACTGTGCCACACAGGAGACGCCGAGTCCGATTGCTTTTTGAAGCATCACTTGTCAGCAGGTCTGTACAGTCAGCCTTGAACCACCCATACTAAAGCTTCATAGCCTTCTAACTGAACTCATAGTTTACTGACACTGTCAATTATGTATACATGCCTCATGTAATAAATCATGTTTGTTGCTGCTCCTAGTATTATAATCATTTTACCTCTGAATCGTTTCTCTCTCGTGCTATCTCTCTACACACAGTGACTCACTTGTGAGTCGCTCACTCGTCTTCTCGTTCGCTCGCTCGCTCACTCTCTCGCTCGCTCGCTCACTCTCACACACTTACCTTTCATGTCTTCTCTCTCGCCACGATCGCTTGACGTTTGGCTTTGATCACGGCTTGAGCGCTTGAAAGAAGCCGATATCTGTCTCTATACTTGTCAAAACTGTTCCTCTAAGGGTGTCTTTTCGCCTCGAACACTCAATCACAGCCAAAAAGAGTCTTGAGGGCGCTTTATTTGAAAATATTACCGCATGAACGTGAAAATAATTTCGTTGCGTTGGGTGTGGCCGCGTTAAATAATACTCGCGCTTAAAGAGTTAATAGCGCATGCTAATTTTCGTAAGATTAATTTTTGTAGCCGCCATTGACTACGAAAATATTTTTACAACGAAAATTTCCAGATTTACGGTATGAGGAATCCTGGGTAGAATAAGAAGAACTGGAGAGATGTAGATACGCATAATTATAGGCAGACACACAGTGGGCGGGCATGAGACTTCCAAAGGATATACTTTACATACTGGAGTGATGACGCTTTACCATTAATTTTTGTTAAGTCTGGCTATTGGGGGAGGCCTGGTGGGTGTACACTAGACTGGGAGGCTGATACATTTCGCTTATATGACATTGTACATGTTCATTCGTATGCGTTGAAAGAAGTTGTCTGTATACGTGCACATCACCGTAAGTTTTCTTTGCCATTTAGGATACTCCCACGTCAAATAATGATAGTCTCAATGTGACAGTGGAGGGTGATGAAGAGACTGACAGTCTCAACGTGACAGTGGAGAGTAATGATGGCTCCCTGTATGTTCCAACCCCTCAAAGAAAGGTTAGAGAGAGGATAGAAAATACGTCATGTATTCCATCAAATATTTGCTTCATGGACTTGAAACAATTGAACAAGTTCATTAAGCAAGTGAATCAAATACGTTGTTGTGCCACACCTGGTTGTAAAGGTGCATTGTGTCCCATTCATGTGAAAAGCCTTGGGCTGGGTGGTGCTCTTTCTATCACCTATGCTTGTAACGGTTGTGCTAGTCAGTGGGCATTGTTTGAAACATCATCTAAATACGAACTTGGCTGTGCTACCGAAATTGGTATTGCTGCGCAGGTGGCTTTTATCATAGCTGGTTGCACGCATGTGACTTATTACAAGGTATTGAAGCATGCACTTGGGATTGAAGGAGTTAGTTGGCCAATGTTTGACTCGACCATCAAGAGAATGTACCCTATTGTCAAAGAGATGGTCGATAAGATGTGCAGTGATGCAAAGGATGACATGCAACGCATGGACCAAAATGAACTGGGTTCGTGGAGTCGTGCCGTCACGTCCGCTGACGGCACGTGGATGACACGTGGTCATCACAGCAAGAATGCTACTTTCAGCATTCGAAACTACTACAATGGAGCTCTTCTTTACCGCAAGCATCTCTGTCAGAAAGGCAGAGATGACATAATTGAAGAAGAGCTCTACCAGGGGACATCCAAGGGTGCCGAAGGCTATGCCGCACGCCTTACGTTCAAAAAAGCCAAGGAGGAAGGGATGAACATTGCCATTCAGTGGCAAGATGCCGACTCCTCCTCTGCTAAGGCAGTGACAGACCACTTTCCCAATGCAGAGATCATGATCTGTGGTGGGCATGCCGGTAGGGCCCACAAGAAGCAGCTGGAAAAGCTGCAGAAAATCAAGTCCTTCACTGTTGATTTAATAAGAAAGTATAAAGACACTTTTCCCTCTGTTGGCGATGTGGTCTGTCATTGCTCAAGGCACAAACAGGGATGTGGTTGCTTCTCCAAGGCGTTTATTGAAAAGGCCAGAAACTACTTTTCGCTAATTTTGTCGATGAGTGAATCTGCCGAAGAGTTTGCAACCAGGATGAAAGGATTGGCCAGACATGCCCGCGACGAGCACGATTGGGGGTTTGGTAGGTGTGATTTTCACCAACTTCGAGTATGCAACTGTGGCGAGTGTAAGGATGGAGAGGATCTAAAGTGCGAAGGAACAGACTATCACACAAGGCATGCACTGACATGTCCTTTCCACTCTCTGGCTTACGAAATTGAATGCCATGAGAGAGCAGAAATGGCCGAACAGCTGGTTCACCCCATTCTTAAAAGGGGGCATTCCAACTGGTTGGAGGCCTCCCACAATGTGTTCATTCGCTTCAGACCAAAGCACATCTTCCTCGAAAGGCTACACTATGTGGTTTCAACCGAGCTGGCTCTGCTGCAATCCAACATGACATACATGTATGAGAAGCGTGGGCCACAATATCATTGGGTGGTTGAGCTGTTTGAGCGTCTGAAGCTACCTGTGTTTGATGGTGTTCAGGCTGCTCTGGAGACATTCAATCGACAGAGAATGATGTACTTAGATCAGGAAAAGACCGATTCCTCCAAGCGGAGGCGAATACAGTTGAAAAGTGAGCGAACAGTGGATGCACAGCGTCGCAAGCTGTGGTCAAAGAAGCATGGCCACGATACCTACGGCAGTGACGACAGTGACATAGACGAAGATGAACTCAAACGTAAAGGACAGAAGAAGCGTACAACTGGAGGGACGTGTAAGTGTGGGTCCACCACTCACCTACGTACCAACCATAGTGAATGTCCTTTGAACGTAAAGAATCAGAGAAGTGATGTTTCTGTGGATGACAGAGCATCTGACAATAATGATGTCATTTCCTATTCTGAGGATACCCTGTCAGACGCAGAAAGCATTTCTTTGGAAAAAAGTGTGCCTACCCCAACTGGTGACACTAGTTGGTGTTTTGAAGATGACGTAATAAGTGGTATCTGCGTGTGCGGAGCGCTCGGACGAGCACACAAGAGGGATTGCCCCTTAAACTCACGAAATCGTTACGTTGGGTGCACATTGTTTCCCAAAGCCTCTTCTGCTGACTCTGACAAGAATGGCAAGGATGATGATTGTGTGAAATCCAAACCTCCTAAAGCAAGCAAGCCGATCGATACGAGGTCCACTCGTCGAGGAAAGAGAGAAAAACCAAGTGGTGAGAAGCCTCCCCCAGCGAAAAAGCCTAGGCCCAACTTCAAGGTGGGTGACTGCGTGAATTTGCATGATAGAAAATTGGGCAAATGTCACCTTCCTTGCTGCATTGTGCAAGTGTTTGGTGATCGATGCCTACTATGTTGTCACAAGGGAGTTCTCACTACTGGCTATGCAAAGGGGCAGTTGACGGCTATCAGCGGTGATCCATCCATTTCAGTAGACAACTGGCGAACTGCAGGAAGGACCTCACTACGAGATGTAGCAAATGATTCTGCAAATCTCAAAGTGTGTAACTGTGGCCTAGCCAAGCCTGTTGTTGAGCATGTTGTTGACCTGACTGACGATCCCACAGCCTTGTCTTCAGCCGATGGTTCTGCAGTTGTAAGCAACACCTGGGTGTCCACTCCACTGTACACCTTGCACATAGATAAGAAACGGGAAATTGTTTCATCTGATGGTTGGCTCTCAGACACAGTCATTAGGGCCGGTCAGTTGCTCATCTTGCAGGAATTCCCAAACATAGCCGGCCTGCAAGATCCGGCAGTTCACAGGAGTCTGTCGTTCCAAATCCTCAGAGGAGAATTTGTGCAGATCATCTTTGTTGGAGGCTGTCACTGGTGTACTATTTCCAATGTTGGATGTGACGATGGAGTGGTCAATGTGTACGACAGCATGTACTCCAGTGCTTCCAGTGGGACGGTAAAATTGATTGCAAGCCTTGTGTTCAGTCCTGCTAAACAGCTTGTAGTGAGAATGATGGATGTTGGAAGGCAGTCAAATGGTTCCGATTGTGGAGTCCTTGCCTTAGCATTTGCATACGACATTTGCAGTGGTAATGACCCATGCAAGATCAAGTACGATCACAGGTCTATGAGGCAGCACTTGGCAGAGTGCTTGGAGAAATGTCGCCTCTCTCGCTTCCCAGCGGTCGGTGAGCGCAGGACTGTTGGTGTCAGGCACACCCAGTCAGTGGACCTTCACTGCTCCTGCCGCTTGCCCGAAGAATTAGGTGATAAAATGGCCGAGTGCGATGTATGTAAAACCTGGTACCACAAACACTGCATGGACGTTCCTAACTATGTTTTTGAAAAAAAAGATGTCCCCTGGAAGTGTAAATCATGTGCCGCAGTGTGAGACTCTACCTAGTATTTTGTTGTATATAACGTATTTCTTCTAAAAGATTCGGCCCTTCTAATTATTCGGCATCCTTTACCGAATGATTTAATATAGTCTTTAATTTTTTGGCAAAGGTCGTCTCGTGTATATGCTATAAACGGGAATGGAATGCGGATGCAGACAGAATGTTGAATATTAACCTCTAAAAATTCGGCGAAGCTAAAGCAATATTATTATTTTCATTCCGAATTTTTAGAAGAAATACGGTAGTTTATCCAGGTGTGGCCACATGTATTGATTACCAATCCATCCTCTCTCTCTCAGGGATATGATATTATTACCTCTCCCTCTATTATATACATGTACATGTATAACTGCATATACATGTATCTATCTCCTCTCTCTCTCTCTCTCTCTCTCTCTCTCTCTCTCTCTCTCTCTCTCTCTCTCTCTCTCTCTCTCTCTCTCTCTCTCTCTCTCTCTCTCTCTCTCTCTCTCTCTCTCTCTCTCTCTCTCTCTCTCTCTCTCTCTCTCTCTCTCTCTCTCTCTCTCTCTCTCTCTCCCTCTCCCCCTCTCCTCCCCCCCTCTCTCTCTCTCTCTTGCTCGTCTCAATGCTAATACATGTACATGTATGTGTACATGTCTATCACCATAATAATATTATTTTTTGTCAGTGTTAATTCTCTTCATACCTGTGTTTTCTTGAGTGGGCACGTCAACTCAATAAGCCTGACACAGGGAAGGTTTATGCAGTTGTAGGCTCTACCTTCCTTGAATTTTGTTTTGGGGCTAAAAATGGTTTCTGAATATCAGGTCATAGGGTACAGGTACTGGTTATCAATCTTATCTGTATGCTTGTAGTGACACTGCCAAACCAGCTGACTGATTTTTTTTGCACTACCTTATAAGAAAGTACACAAATGCCATGTCAGCAAACAGGATTGTTCTCTGCTCTGCCATAATATCTAGATGTACATGTATCTCTCCTCGTTGAAGTCAGTTGCCTGAAGCTCCCACCCTCGGGTGGCGTGATGAGTCGTTGATGGCTTCTGGTTTTCACATTGGAGATATGTTTCTCTCTTGTGTTCTCTATCCCAGTCTATACTACATGTATGTTTGTATTAATATGGCTGCATTCTCCCTCTCTGTATCATCTCAATACTTGTTTGTGTTGGGCACTTGGTACAGTTGTTTGTTGTCTGTTCAAACTGATTATATTACAGAGCAGTAGGTACAGGTATAGGTTACCAAGCAAAAATTTTATGAGTGAAAACGTAATATCAAGTTGTATCATGTTGCTCTAAATATAATCTGCTCTACAGTACATGTACTCTATCAGTATAATAATACTATTATCATAGTGCACTTGCCTGGGACACTATGGTATTACCCCCGTGTGCATAGTAAAGTAATCAGGTGGCTTGGCATTTTCTCTCTTTCTCCTCGTTGAAGTCGGCTGCCTGAAGCTCGGGTGGCATGATGAATCGTTGATGGCTTCTAGTTTTCCCATTGGACTTACATTTCTCTCTCTGTTCTAAAAAAATTACCTGATATCAGCATAGAGGCAATCTTAGCGAGTGGTGAGTATAATAATATTCATCAAAAATGTCAAAGCTGACGTTTGTTTCACCTCATAATGTTGACAAGCTGTACAAATCACATCAGGTGTGCCATGTGCTGTTTCGACCGTGTACTGCACATCTACATGCATATGACGCGTACATGTAAGTGAATGCAAGAGCACACACTAGGCTACTAATTGTGCACATGGGGTATGTACAGAGCTCTCATTCTCTCTTTCTTGAAAACTGGCAGTCATGTTGATGTGCTCATTGTAACGTGGTGCTTGTAGTCACACTGTCTAGGTGTAAGGGTCAAGGAAGCTCATACTAGTGTCAGCTGCTATTATGTTTAGGCCGCTATCTTTACATCAATATGTATGTGCATTGTACACATTTAGCTTCCTCCATAAACCGAGGCAGTGTGGCCCGGGCTCTTTGTATCGTGTGTATTTATGTCGAGCTCCTCCAGTTACAGCGTGATTGAGCCATCCATGATGGAGCACTTGTTGCTCCTGTCAGTGGAGATATATGGCATGTACTGATACAGACTTGGTTTTCTGTGGCGTTTTTGTGTTAGTGAATGGTCTGTATTGTGCTATATCTTTCCTCTCTTCTTAGAGCTCAGTCGGGACGAATGTGAAGGCTTGTTGTGTAGGTATGTATGTAATGGCTGATTCCTGGCTGATCAGCTTTGGATGATTTCGCTAGAGAATGTTTTCCAAAGCAGCTATGAGTACACATCTGATTTGTAATGAGAGTAGGGTGGGGAGATATTTAGTTTGTGTGCTTACAGTTCGATCCAGGAATCAGCCATTCCTTCTTTCTCTCCCTTGAATTTGAGCCGGGGCATTGTGTAGTAGACATAATGCCTCGAGGGTCACCTGTGCATCTGCCTCCGCGTGGCGTGACCTGGGATAGGAGTTACATGTGCATAGAAATGTCTCCATAATCAGGTCCTAGTGGCTACCATATCACCCCTTCACTATAGTTTGTGGTTCTGTTGTACATGTAACTCTGAAGCCAAAGGATGCACACCATCGCTGTCTCTTTAGAGAGAGAGAGAAATATTTTTTTGTTCATGGGGAGCTGTTAGGTAAGGCTTTGCAAACAGTATTGACAGCCCTCTCTTTCTCTACCTCTCTCCCTCCCCATTGACTGGTGTATGTTGTTGAATTCTGACCGTAATATCTTTTCTGTGTCCCCATTTTCATATTATAGTAGCAATTTTTTTTCTGTGGTTGTGAGGTAATTATGGTGTAATCTATGATAATGTATGATGTAACCTAGCTATGGTGTAAATACATCCCGAGTCCCAATCAATAAAATTCGGCTCTTGCTATGACGAAATTTTGATGAAACCTGTAATGTATTTGCTGTGAAGACTGTTTGAGAATGTTTAGCACGCATGAAGGCTTGTTGGGCCCAGAATTTGAACCTAGCGTATAAGAAGATCATGGACTATCAATGATATAATATGGCAATTTTCTCGGTTCGCTTTCTTTGGTGACCTCGCACTAGGGGGGATTTCCCTATTCAGTCTAGCATATGGCACATGGAGGTCACGTCCAGGTCAACCGTCCTAGTTCAAATTATGGCAGCGTACAGTAGCGCAGTGTAATACTTTTCATGAGGGACAAGTGATATATCCCCAGTATAGATTTACTTTTCTGGTTATGAGGTAATTATGGTGTAATTATGAGGTAATCTATGAGGCAATTATGAGAAAACTCAGGGTCTCTATGGAGCCTAGCCTTTCCGAGACTTAAAAATCAGTAAGTATATAGAGCATCTAACGAATGTATCGAGCGAATATCTTGCAAGCAGACTCCATCTCTGCGCATTGATATATTATTGACAACCTCTTACCACATGCACCACTACAACTATGCAGCTACTGAGGATATGGTGAAGTGTTTCATATGTACTACTATTAATTTTATGATAGAGTGTATCTTGGAACAGCAAAGCAGGTCAACAGAGTGCTCTTATCCCCTTCAATTAGAGATCATCCTTCAAGTAGTCACACAACAGCTGCTCCTAGTCACAGGTACGTGGAGAGAGGATACGTAATGTGTGTACGTAGGTAAACTGTGGCCACCACAGTAGACTGCATGTAGGTATGTAGGTAATATAAAAATGTATATTAAGCGACTGTATAATTATGTATATTGTACATTCCATATTATGTTCCTTGAAATAAATTTCATGTGGCTGCCCATGGAATGTCTTGCTTGTCTGTGTAATTGTATGCGGTTATAATTGAACAAGAAAGTAGAAGTAATAATTATATTGGAGTATAGCCACTGCTATGAGCAGTGATTATGATACAGGGTTGCATACAGAGGGAGGCACACTGGTATCCCCCCCCCTCAGAATTCCATAATAATAATATTCATGTATATGTAATATATACAGCGCAAATAATATGATTACATATACAAGCAAAAAGAAATTGTTTGTTATCACGGCATTATTGTGTGATTTATTTACTAGTATATACGCATGGCAGTGGCGCATATACATACGTAAGTACAAAATTGACTGGATTGTTTGAATGTGCAGTAGAATTAAGGAAATGCAGTCAGTACCATATGCAAGGGCATAGCTACCATAGAGGCAACCGAGGCAGCTGCCTCGGTCATCAATTCAGCCAGCTATATACTTAAATACACAACAATACTCACCGAGCCGTGCGCATGCCATGACAAGTTTGTTTGCTGACTAAGCATTCGAACTTTCACTGTATAGCTCCATCTCTAAGAGAGCAAGACGGATGCCTCTCTCTGAGATTATGTAAGTAACATCGACAAAACGGCTTTGCGCACCGTTCTAGACTCGAGAAGACTTTCTATGTTGTTACGATCGTGGTAGACACCCGAAAATGGGCGTGGTTTGTCCACTAAGGGGGCGTGACTAAAAAAATTCGCGACCAATCTTTATTATCTGCCTCCATATAAAAAAAATTCTGGCTACGCCCTTGCGTATGTGGTGGGTAATTTGTGCAAATTCAGAGAGGGCCCTCAGAGTTTATTTTATTCATAATGGCAACCCAATCTAGGGACGTTGCGCTACACAAATGATATGTAATCAATGAACATGCTGAATTTCGCTCACGATTTTCAAGCCTCACCTGCAAAGAGACATGGACAAATAGTATGAGATAGAAGAATATTGGTGTACACTAAGCTACTAGCTGGAGGACTCTTGCTTGCTAATACTGGCCATGCTACCATGTTTTTTTATCACGCCCATCATCGTGGGTAGAATTTTCATGACTGCCAAATCAACCAAAAAAATGATTACATATACCCACCATGCGGTGGTATACATCTTCTCTCTCTGTCTCCAAAACTGACAATGCTCGTTATAGATACTTAGTATATATGGTCCTTGTAAGAATTGGTAATGGTCTCAGCTGCTATTACGTAGGTTTCAGATCATCTTTTACATGCATCTTAGTAAGTTTTAGCAACTGCACCTCAGCTCTTTATCATGCAGACAGGCCGGTAATCTTAAAGAAGTATTGGTCTGTTTTGTAGCCTGTACCTTGTGCTGTAATCTAACCAAACTGAGCATAAATGGAGTGCTCCATTGTTATGATGCAGCAAAACACCTCTGACACTCCTGCCAGGGGCGTGTCCAGGATTTGAGGAAGGTAGGTGCTGATCCAGACGCGCGTGGAGCGCGCGCGCGCAAAAATTTTAGCCACGCCCCCAAAACGTTGACCACGCCCCTCATTAACGCGTTCTCGAAGACAGCTTGATGACAAAGAAGGCTGTTTTAGGCCTAGTAGCAACGAGAAACTGCCGTTTGGAGCAAGTCCAGTAAGTTTATTGTTGGTCTTAGCTATCAGTTGTTGCTTATCAGTAACAATAGTTGTCACACAGCTACTAAGTTGGTTGTTGTGCCAGACCCTAGGGGGGTGCTCCAGCCCCCTGAGCCCCCCGCTGGACACGCCCCTGCCTGCTATATGTAGTTGGTGAAGCTATTGGGAATTGTACCATATATACAGATCAAGACACCACTCAGTTGTATACATCCAGCAGAGCTTAGACATGTGTAGTCTTTAATAGCTAACGGATGCATGGGGTTGTGAATAGCAAGGGCGAGGGAGATTCCTTTGGACCAGGAACTTCAATGCATATAATCTGCGGTCTTTGTGCTGCACTAGATCCTTCCATGAAAGACATAATGCCACTCCATGCCATACATAGCTTCACCACCTAACTAGCAACAATGTCTGAAGTGTCTGCTTACTATGCAAGCTGTCACTATATTATAGCCTATTAGGGATGTGCTGACACCGGAGCACAATGTAATATGGCTGAGTGTGTGATTTTTTGGTGTGATTGTGCCTGCCTTGGAAGCGATACACTAAGGTGGCCCTGAGGGTCAGTTCTTAGGTGTATCTTCATAGCAGTTTTCAGTTTGGGTTCCGTTAAGGTTAGATGAATGGAGGTCCAAATAGTTACATTAATTGGGGTGCACTCAAGAGGGATTGCCCCTCAAACTCACGAAATCGTTACGTTGGATGCACATTATTTCCCAAGGCCTCTTCTGCTGACTCTGACAAGAATGGCAAGCTTGAATGGTAAGCCTCCATGCAGTCATCTTCATGTTCAGGAAAGTGGAGTCTACCAGTGATGTTAATCGTGGACCTGAGCCTTGCCAGAGTGGTACAGCACTCACCTTTACCAGTTTTATGCCTTGCCTTTACACTTGAGTTATCTCTCAGACTGATGGTGCAGTGCGGGCGTATGAGCATGTGCATGACGACCATTACCTTACACGTTAAAAATTTAACTCTCTCCTCACTGAAGTGATCACGTATCCCACAAACACATGCACGTACAAGTATATATATATGTAATAGTTATATCACGGGCGCGAGGGATGTATGGCATTTATTGCACCGAAGCCCGAGGGCCTTGTGCCCGAGGGTTGAGGGCAATAAATGCCATGCATCCCAAGTGCGCGTGATATAACTAGTTTATATCCCGTGGGCATAACTGCCATAGATACGCATAGAACACTAAAAAAGAAATAAAGGCAAGCTTATCTTACTCGAAACGTACACACAAAGCCGCTCTCTGAGCCGAGTTCTCGAACGTTCGAACGTCAATTGAACTTCTGCATGAACGTCTCGTGACAGAGGGGGGTGGTCAAATCCACACAGCAACAGCCATCCGACACTTGACGATGAACTACCATCGTTAGCGTGACCTGCAACGTCGAGCTCAGAAGCCAAGAAACAAAGCTCGAGCTGTTGGCTATCCCAGAAACAAGGCTACGTGCCTACGCAGTAAGCTTACCTATACCGTGTTGACTCGCGATTGATCGATCCACGACTCCGCCCATGCATCGATCTATGGCCCATCGCTTCGAACCGGCGATTTCCCGCTACCTAGCTTTCCCACCATACGCTCTCGCGAGACGCTCCATTGATAGTTTTACTTTGTTGCTACCAACATGTTTACTATTCAAGGCCTGCAGTATTTAATATTGCATTTTGACTTCCCTTGAGCCACTAATATTGCACTGTGGGTTTCCTGGAGCTATTCATATTGCACTGTGGCTTACCTGAGGGTGTTCATATTGCACTGCATGTCTCTTGGAAGTGCATTATGGTGTATATTTTACTTAGCAACAACATAGTAACGGGATATAATATATACCCAAACCCATACATATATAAAAAAAATTGCTTCCTGTACCTCGTGTATTCGGTGCTCGCTCAGGCTCACCCCGAAATACATATTGGCAATTCTGATGCATTATTGTGTCATCCCTCACCATCCAGGTAGCCTTGTCTAAGGCTGGCTCTCACTGTCGTGTGTTGGAGGAGAGGAGTGCCGTCCTCTGGAGGGTCAGGTCAGCAACCATGGGGAAAGACTCCGAATCATGTCAAATCATGACACTAGTCAACAGCAAGGCCAGCCAATGGCAGGTAATTTAGTATTGCTTATCGCCAGTCCCTCCAAGACATGTTTTTTTATTCCCCACACCACCATGCACACACAGCTGTCTTTCCCCTCTCACATTTATGTTCAGATCTTCGTCTCCCTCATGCACCCACCCTGTATTCAAAGATGGTACGTAGCACATATATATACGTATGTGCCTACATGAACACCATTGGTGCTAAACCCTCAGTGCTGTGAGATTTATGTTGCAAATTTGCAAGCTAAGCCTGCAGCACTGTTCCTGCTGTTAGCAGTGTTGTAGAGAGTAACTATAACCACAAGAACGTATTACTCGATTGCACGGTATTACGTAATAGTACCACGTGCATGCCAGATCAGCAGATCTAGTACAAAGTAAAGCCAAGAAGCGTAGTTGATGGTCTCTGTGACTAGTGATGAGTCAGTCGAGTTACAAGAACTATCACTTGAGCTACATACTAATCTTCTTTAAATGAAGCGGCTACTGTCTCTTTCATCGAGCGAGAGCTTGACAAGAAGGGAAGAAACCCGTGGTGGTCAGAAAATGTCGCCAGAACTTTTGAACAAAGCATTTTCAATGAAATCCACACAATGCATATATTGTATCTACGACGAAAAGCCTAATGGCACCTAGTTAGCGTGGTAACAGACACACACACTCACTCACTCACTTACACACAGAACGACTACCGTAACCCTCGCGCATGCGCCAAGGGTTAATAATAATACGAATTAATCTACTTTTTCCCCTCTATGATTGCTGTAGGCTTAAGAAGGTTGAACTGGATGTTGTCAGAGCGTGGTATTCCTGGAGAAGCAGCTAAGGGTGGCTCATGATCAGACACACAGCACTATGCTCCGCACGCCCCTCTCTTTCTCACTCTCTCACAGGGTTGTACTGTCATTCAGAGGATAGACTGACAGTCCATATCTATATGTGGAGTGCTTGGCTCAAGGTATGTACCTACATGCACATGTACTTCTTGGTTTCTAAGGGATTTACTCTGAGTGTTGTGACCCCTGGGGTCCTAGTAAAAAATTTAAAAAAATATGCCACAAAGAATACCCTTCATTGAAAAAAAATCAGGAGTGGGCTGGGGACAAGGCTATGATGGCTATACACTACACACCTGTAGCGGGGGATTGCTGATGTGAGTGTGTGGAAGTGGTCATTTGGTTAGGGTTGTATCTGGAAGGAACACATACATGTACATAACTCTCGAGGTAGCTTATCAAGCATAGGTGGTGTGTTATGGTGACGGTATTGTTGCCCACATAGATATAAACAGCTGCATGTTCAGCCTTAGCTTGTGCACGCGCAGTGCAGTAACTGATGCTTTTTTGCGACAATCTTTTTTTCTGAAAAAATGTATAATGTGTTGCTTGAAAATATATTCACGTTTATTTCGAGTTTGGCACACTCAGCATTAATTTTTGTGTGTATGCACAGCAATAGTCATGAAGTGTTTCAGTACACCCCCACAAAACCACTTAGTTACCTTATATTTGCACAATTGCTAAGTCAGCAAACATCTAATACAGTGTGTGCATGCACAATACTTAGGCCTGGGTGAGTGCTGTGATCTATATATGTACTGTTCTACGTAATAGTTATTACCCAAGAAATGGTGCAACATGGGTCATGTTGCACAAGGGCTGGATGTTGTCACGAGGGCGTAGCCCGAGTGAAACATCAGCCCGAGGGCAACTAACCCATGTTGTACCATTTCTTGGGTAATAACTGACTTGTTGTATTTCCCTTCTGGCAAAAACATGAGGGCATTTCAACCTTATTTCTATAGGAGTGACTGCATTTTACCCTTGGGCAAAATATGTTGCATATGCAACATCACTTCCTGTGCAACATCAGTTATGTTGTTATTGCAGAGTCTATGGGAATGAGTCTTAAGTATACAACAATGTTACATATTGAGAGATAGATACATGTACTTAACATGCACCATAATAGTAGAAGAAAGAAAAAGCAATGTACATGTACGTATGTACCTATCAACGCTGCCACACACTCCTCTCTCTGTGGAATTAGCACGGTACAGTTGCTGACTCGGTCTAAGTTGTGACTAAACTGGATGAAGATGACATTGGAGAATTCGAAGCCCACAGTGCTGCTGATGAGGCCTGGCATTGGCCGAAACCTGATTGGTAGAATTGGGTCCAGCACATCGGGCAGGATTAGCTGCGCATGTGATCTGTGTACTGTTCTACTGCTACAGACATGTACACTTGAGAGAGAGCTATTCAAAATACATAATAGTGCACACGTATGTGTGTATATTTATCAACTCTCTCTCTCTCTCTCTCTCTCTCTCTCTCTCTCTCTCTCTCTCTCTCTCTCTCTCTCTCTCTCTCTCTCTGAACATGTATTATCAATTTAATTCTTTTTTAGAGAGTGATAGAAAGGACTATTTGAATCCAAAGAACTTTTAAGTAAGGATCGATTTACAGGGAGTGTAGACAGCCTTCTGTGTATTTATGTTCATTCTGATTTAGATATGGCACCCAGTGTCCAATTCCCCTGAAATTATATTCATGCATACCAGAATGCACCTTTGGATTATGTGTCAGTACCTAGCCATCTGGATCCCATCACCTGGCTATAGTTCTCTCTCTCCCCTCTGTTTCATTCTCTCTCATACACACTCCCCCTTATTCTCCCTCTCTCCAGGACCTATTGCAGTTCATCCATCCTATAATTAGTGTTTTGCAATGGGGGATACATTTTTGAGAAGTAATTATATACATGTATATACAACAGAGCGACGACAATTTATTTTTCTTGTATAATTTGTGTCCTATCCTGGAGGGCATAAAAGATGCACTCTCCTACAAGTTCAGAAGACTCACGATTGGTCAGAATTGTTGTGCCGTGTGTACAAACGAGGTTGCCAGGGCCTACGGCCCATAAAGATGCATTCTCGAGCTCGAGCGAGCGGTGCCAGCGCCGCACGTTTCGACAGGCCTGCTCGGCAGGCCACCGAGCCTCATTCGACGTTCTCACTCCGCTTGAACGTTGCCATTACACGGTGAGTTTGATCAGCTACTCTTGGCCTGCAGTTATGGGATGTGGTCTTTATCTGCGCGTGTGCGCTGTACGAACTGGCACTCGATTGTACTATAGCATGCTGTTAGTAGTGTTCAGTCACATTATTCCATGATTGTGACTTGTTAACCACCTTAAGTAGTTAACACGCATGGTGATTTTAAGTAGCAAGGAGCTACGTAGAAATATTTCCTGTTTGTGAGTTGATCATTAAAATACACATACACATATACACACATAAATACACATAAACTGTAATATATGGCAACCATACGCAGTTGTATACTAATCTATAGAGCCTGTACTCCATTGCAAAGTAAGTAAAGCAACATGAGCTAAATATGCACCACTAGGATGCATCTCTTCTATACGTATGTGTATGTATCCATGTGTGTGTGTCTGTACGTATGTGTGTATGTCACTGCGCACATGTACAGTGTGGCCCCGCTCCTCCTTTAGCTACATTTCTGCTCTAACCCCCCCCTCCCCACACATACAGAGTTGTCTTCACCCTCTCAATAATAATTAGGTCCTTACCGTAGGACGGGTTTTAATTGCGTAATTTAATAAATGCGTTCTAGTCAAGTCAGGCCAAATTGAATAATTGCGATGGACGACCCCGTACCGTACTGTAGTATACGTGAACGTTTATGTTTGCGAATCTAATAATTGCGAAACGTAGAAAACTCGCAATTCGCATTTAATAGATACTCGCAATTAAAAAACCCGACCTACGGTATGTACTTGTAATTGTTTTTCATCTTCCTCCCCTCTCCTTTGAAAAAATTCCTAGAAAGTAAGAGTATGCATACTTTTGTCTCAAAACGTCACCCACCACCCACCCTGCATGCAAAAACATTGCTAAAAATACGACCTTGATGTTAATGCTTCAAGTAGTGACACTACAGCTGCTCCAGGTAGTGTGTATAATATAGTGGCCAGTATATAATTTAGAAAACCGTAGTACAGTTCCATGATGCCACAAACCAGACTGTTGTCCACTATGCAGCTATTCATACACCCATCAGACTTCTCTGAGTACAGGTAGTTTGTTTTTCCATCATAGTACAAACTGAGATGTTTGCTGACTGGGCATGTAATTGTGCAATTCCATGTAAGGTAATTCAGTGGTTTTGTGGTGTTGTACTGAAACAGCTGACTTGCTTGTATTATCCTGAGCATACTATAGAGTCATCCAAATTACACTTAGTATAAGGAAGTACACAAATGCCATGTCAGCAAACAGGGTTGTTCTCTGCTCTGCCATAATATCTAGCTGGATGTACATGTATCTCTCCTCGTTGAAGTCAGTTGCCTGAAGCTCCCACCTTCAGGTGGCGTGATGAGTCGTTGATGGCTTCTGGTTTTCACATTGGAGATATGTTTCTCTCTTGTGTTCTCTATCCCAGTCTATACTACATGTATGTTTGTATTAGTATGGCTGCATTCTCCCTCTCTGTATCATCTCAATACTTGTTTGTGTTGGGCACTTGGTACAGTTGTTTGTTGCCTGTTCAAAGCTGATTATATTACAGAGCAGTAGGTACAGTTATAGGTTACCGAGCAAAAATTTTATGAATGAAAACGTAATATCAAGTTGTATCATGTTGCTCTAAATATTATCTGCTCTACAGTACATGTACTCTATCAGTATAATATTATTGTAGTGTCATGGGCACTTGCCTGGGACACTATGGTATTACCCCCGTGTGCATAGTAAAGTATTCGGGTGGCTTGGCATTTTCTCTCTTTCTCCTCGTTGAAGTCGGCTGCCTGAAGCTCGGGTGGCATGATGAATCGTTGATGGCTTCTAGTTTTCTCATCGACTTATATTTCTCTCTCTGTTCTAAAAATGTACATAAAGGCAATCTTAACGAGTGGTGAGTATAATAATATTCATCAAAAATGTCAAAGCTGACGTTTGTTTCACCTCATAATGTTGACAAACTGTACAAATCACATCAGGTGTGCCATGTGCTGTTTCAACCGTGTACTGCACATCTACATGTATATGACGTGTACATGTAAGTGAATGCAAGAACACACACTAGGCTACTAATTGTGCACACGGGGTATGTGCTCTACAGAGCTCTCATTCTCTCTTTCTCGAAAACTGGCAGTCATGTTGATGTGCTCATTGTAACATGGTGCTTGTAGTCACACTGTCTAGGTGTAAGGGTCAAGGAAGCTCACACTAGTGTCAGCTGCTATTATGTTTAGGCCGCTATCTTTACATCAATATGTATGTACATTGTACACATTTAGCTTCCTCCATAAACCGAGGCAGTGTGGCCCGGGCTCTTTATAATATCGTGTGTGTTTATGTCGAGCTCCTCCAGTTACAGCATGATTGAGCCGTCCATGATGGAGCACTTGTTGCTCCTGTCAGTGGAGATATATGGCATGTACTGATACAGACTTGGTTTTCTGTGGCGTTTTTGTGTTAGTGAATGGTCTGTATTGTGCTATATCTTTCCTCTCTTCTTAGAGCTCAGTCGGGACGAATGTGAAGGCTTGTTGTGTAGGTATGTATGTAATGGCTGATTCTTGGCTGGTCAGCTTTGGATGATTTCGCTAGAGAATGTTTTCCAAAGCAGCTATGAGTACACATCTGATTTGTAATGAGAGTAGGGTGGGGAGATATTTAGTTTGTGTGCTTACAGTTCGATCCAGGAATCAGCCATTCCTTCTTTCTCTCCCTTGAATTTGAGCCGGGGCATTGTGTAGTAGACATAATGCCTCGAGGGTCACCTGTGCATCTGCCTCCGCGTGGCGTGACCTGGGATAGGAGTTACATGTGCATAGAAATGTCTCCATAATCAGGTTCTAGTAGCTACCATATCACCCCTTCACTATAGTTTGTGGTTCTGTTGTACATGTAACTCTGAAGCCAAAGGATGCACACCATCGCTGTCTCTTTAGAGAGAGAGAGAAATATTTTTTTGTTCATGGGGAGCTGTTAGGTAAGGCTTTGCAAACAGTATTGACAGCCCTCTCTTTCTCTACCTCTCTCCCTCCCCATTGACTGATGTATGTTGTTGAATTCTGACCGTAATATCTTTTCTGTGTCCCCATCCTCATATAGTAGGAATTTTTTTTTTCTGTGGTTGTGAGGTAATTATGGTGTAATCTATGATAATGTATGATGTAACCTAGCTATGGTGTAAATACATCCCGAGTCCCAATCAATAAAATTCGGCTCTTGCTATGACGAAATTTTGGTGAAACCTGTAATGTATTTGCTGTGAAGACTGTTTCAGAATGTTTAGCACGCATGAAGGCTTGTTGGGGCCCAGAATTTGAACCTAGCGTATAAGAAGATCATGGACTATCAATGATATATGGCAATTTTCTCGGTTCGCTTTCTTTGGTGAGCTCGCACTAGGGGGGATTTCCCTATTCAGTCTAGCATATGGCACATGGAGGTCACGTCCGGGTCAACTGGCTCGAGCTGCGCTCCCCAATATACGCGTATATGGAGCATGCACTGTTTGTTGAGGTGTCCTAGTTCAAATTATGGTGGCGTACAGTGGCGCGGTGTAATACTTTTCATGAGGGACAAGTGATATATCCCGTGTATAGATTTACTTTTCTGGTTATGAGGTAATTATGGTGTAATTATGAGGTGATCTATGAGGCAATTATGAGAAAACTCAGGGCCTCTATGGAGCCTAGCCTTTCTGAGACTTAAAAATCAGTAAGTATATAACGAATGTATCGAGCGAATATCTTGCAAGCAGACTCCACATCTGCGCATTGATATAAATTATTATTGACAACCTCTTACCACATGCACCACTACAACTATGCAGCTACTGAGGATATGGTGAAGTGTTTCATATGTACTACTATTAATTTTATGATAGAGTGTATCTTGGAACAGCAAAGCAGGTCAACAGAGTGCTCTTATCCCCTTCAATTAGAGATCATCCTTCAAGTAGTCACACAACAGCTGCTCCTAGTCACAGGTACGTGGAGAGAGGATACGTAATGTGTGTACGTAGGTAAACTGTGGCCACCACAGTAGACTGCATGTAGGTATGTAGGTAGTATAAAAATGTTTATTAAGCGACTGTATAATTATGTATTGTGTACATTCCATATTATGTTCCTTGAAATAAATTTCATGTGGCTGCCCGTGGAATGTCTTGCTTATCTGTGTAATTGTATGCGGTTATAATTGAACAAGAAAGTAGAAGTAATAATTATATTGGAGTATAGCCACTGCTATGAGCAATGATTATGATACAGGGTTGCATACAGAGGAGGGCACACTGGTATCCCCCCCCCCCCTCAGAATTCCATATATGTAATATATACAGCGCAAATAATATGATTACATATACAAGCAAAAAGAAATTGTTTGTTATCACAGCATTATTGTGTGATTTATTTACTAGTATATACGCATGGCAGCGGCGCATATACATACGTAAGTACAAAATTGACTGGATTGTTTGAATGTGCAGCAGAATTAAGGAAATGCAGTCAGTACCATATGCAAGGGCGTAACTACCATAGAGGCAACCGAGGCAGCTGCCTCGGTCATCAATTCAGCCAGCTATATACTTAAATACACAACAATACTCACCGAGCCGCGCGCATGCCATGATAAGTTTGTTTGCTGACTAAGCACTCGAACTTTCACTGTATAGCTCCATCTCTAAGAGAGCAAGACGGATGCCTCTCTCTGAGATTATGTAAGTAACGTCGACAAAACGGCTTTGCGCACCGTTCTACACTCGAGAAGACTTTCTATGTTGTTACGATCGCGGTAGACACTCGAAAATGGGCGTGGTTTGTCCACTAAGGGGGCGTGACTAAAAAATTCGTGCGCAATCTTTATTATCTGCCTCCGTATAAAAAAAATTCTGGCTACGCCCTTGCATATGTGGTGGGTAATTTGTGGAAATTCAGAGAGGGCCCTCAGAGTTTATTTTATTCATAACGGCAACCCAATCTAGGGGCGTTGCGCTACACAAATGATATGTAATCAATGCACATGCTGAATTTCGCTCACAATTTTCAAGCCACACCTGCAAAGAGACATGGACAAATAGCATGAGATAGAAGAATATTGGTGTACACTACTAGCTGGAGGACAGTGGCTACTCTTGCTTGCTAATACTGGCCATGCTGCCATGTTTTTGATCATGCCCATCATCGTGGGTAGAATTTTCATGACTGCCAAGTCAACCAAAAAAATGATTACATATACCCACCATGCGGTGGTATACATCTTCTCTCTCTGTCTCCAAAACTGACAATGCTCGTTATAGATACTTAGTATATGGTCCTTGTAAGAATTGGTAATGGTCTCAGCTGCTATTACGTAGGTTTCAGATCATCTTTTACATGCATCTTAGTAAGTTTTAGCAGCTACACCTCTTTATCATGCAGACAGGCCGGTAATCTGAGAAGTATTGGTCTGTTTTGTAGCCTGTACCTTGTGCTGTAATCTAACCAAACTGAGCATAAATGGAGTGCTCCATTGTTATGACACAGCAAAACACGTCTGACACTCTTGCTACATGTAGTTGGTGAAGCTATTGGGAATTGTACCATATATACAGATCAAGGCACCACTCAGTTGTATACATCCAGCAGAGCTTAGACATGTGTAGTCTTTAACAGCTGACGGATGCATGGGGTTGTGAATAGCAAGGGCGAGGGAGATTCCTTTGGACCAGGAACTTCAATGCATATAATCTGCGGTCTTTGTGCTGCACTAGATCCTTCCATGAAAGACATAATGCCACTCCATGCCATGCTATTCCTTATAGCTTCACCACCTAACTAGCAACAATGTCTGAAGTGTCTGCTTACTATGCAAGCTATCACTATATTATAGGGTTGTGCTGACACCGGACCACAATGTAATATGGCTGAGTGTGTGATTTTTTGGTGTGATTGTGCCTGCCTTGGAAGCGATACACTAAGGTGGCCCTGAGGGTCAGTTCTTAGACCTGTGTATCTTCATAGCAGTTTTCAGTTTGGGTTCCGTTAGGGTTAGATGAATGGAGGTCCAAATACCAATAAATCAGTTACATTAATTGGGGTGCACTCAAGAGGGATTGCCCCTCAAACTCACGAAATCGTTACGTTGGGTGCACATTATTTCCCAAGGCCTCTTTTGCTGACTCTGACAAGAATGGCAAGCTTGAATGGTAAGCCTCCATGCAGTCATCTTCATGCTCAGGAAAGTGGAGTCTACCAGTGATGTTAATCGTGGACCTGAGCCTTGCCAGAGTGGTACAGCACTCACCTTTCCAAGTTTTATGCCTTGCCTTTACACTTGAGTTTTCTCTCAGATTGATGGGTGCAGTGCGGGCATATGAGCATGCGCATGACAACCATTACCTTACATGTTAAAAATTTAACTCTCTCCTCACTGAAGTGATCACGTACCCCACAAACACATGCATGTACAAGTATATATATATATATATAATATATATATACATAAAAAAATTGCTTCCTGTACCTCGTGTATTCGGTGCTCGCTCAGGATCAACCCAAAATATATATTGGCAATACTGATGCATTATTGTGTCATCCCTCACCATCCAGGTAGCCTTGTCTAAGGCTGGCTCTCACTGTCATGTGTTGGAGGAGAGGAATGCTGTCCTCTGGAGGGTCAGGTCAGCAACCATGGGGAAAGACTCCGAATCATGTCAAATCATGACACTAGTCAACAGCAAGGCCAGCCAATGGCAGGTAATTTAGTATTGCTTATCGCCAGTCCCTCCAAGACATGTTTTTTTATTCCCCACACCACCATGCACACACAGCTGTCTTTCCCCTCTCAAATATTATGTTCAGATCTTCGTCTCCCTCATGCACCCACCCTGTATTCAAATCATTAATACCGTAGTTAATCGAATACAATGTATGATCCAATCTAACGTAAGAAATTAGATTTTTATGAATTCTCATAACGTATATATATGGAGCGATTGACGACCTTTACCAGAAAAACGCGCGTTTTTCAAAATTGAAATTAATTTTTTCCATACGTAGTATTAAAGTACGGTAATCAACTTTTTCCCCTCTATGATTGCTGTAGGCTTAAGAAGGTTGAACTGGATGTTGTCAGAGCGTGGTATTCCTGGAGAAGCAGCTAAGGGTGGCTCATGATCAGAGACAGACAGACACACAGCACTATGCTCCGCACGCACCCCCCCTCTCTTTCTCACTCTCTCGCCTCCACAGGGTTGTACTGTCATTCAGAGGATAGACTGACAGTCCATATCTATATGTGGAGTGCTTGGCTCAAGGTATGTACCTACATGCACATGTACTTCTTGGTTTCTAAGGGATTTACTCTGAGTGTTGTGACCCCTGGGGTCCTAGTAAAAAATTTAAAAAAATATGCCACAAAGAATACCCTTCATTGAAAAAATCAGGAGTGGGCTGGGGACAAGGCTATGATGGCTGTGCACGCGCAGTGCAGTAACTGATGCTTTTTTGCAACAATCTTTTTTTCTGAAAAAATGTAATATGTGTTGCTTGAAAACATATTCACGTTTATTTTGAGTTATACATCTACTCCAAATTGATAACTTTAGTCAGAGTGCTACAGATGTATGTTACAGTGTACAAGTGCATTGAAAGTGAGAGAGATCAGCTACTCAACATACACTGCAATATTAGAATTGGCACACTCAGCATTAATTTTTGTGTGTATGCACAGCAATAGTCATGAAGTGTTTCAGTACACCACCACAAAACCACTTAGTTACCTTATATTTGCACAATTGCTAAGTCAGCAAACATCTAATACAGTGTGTGCATGCACAATACTTAGGCCTGGGTGAGTGCTGTGATCTACATATGTACTGTTCTACTGTTACATATTGAGAGATAGATACATGTACTTAACATGCACCATAATAGTAGAAGAAAGAAAAAGCAATGTACATGTATGTGTGTGTACCTATCAATGCTGCCACACACTCCTCTCTCTGTGGAATTAGCACGGTATAGTTGCTGACTCGGTCTAAGTTGTGACTAAACTGGATGAAGATGACATTGGAGAATTCGAAGCCCACAGTGCTGCTGATGAGGCCTGGCATTGGCCGAAACCTAATTGGTAGAATTGGGTCCAGCACATCGGAGCAGGATTAGCTGCGCATGTGATCTGTGTACTGTTCTACTGCTACAGACATGTACACTTGAGAGAGAGCTACTCAAAATACACAATAGTGCACACGCATGTGTGTATATTTATCAACTCTCTCTCTCTCTCTCTCCCTCCCCTATAAAGTAAAAAAATCTCTCTCTCTCTGAACATGTATAATCAATTTAATTCTTTTTTAGAGAGTGATAGAAAGGACTATTTGAATCCAAAACTTTGAGTAAGGATCGATTTACAGGGAGTGTAGACAGCCTTCTGTGTATTTATGTTCATTCTGATTTAGATATGGCACCCAGTAGTATCAGAGTGTCCAATTCCCCTGAAATTATATCCATGCATACCAGAATGCACCTTTGGATTATTATGCATTGTGTCAGTACCTAGCCATCTGGATCCCATCACCTGGCTATAGTCCTCTCTCTCCCCTCTGTTTCATTCTCTCTCATACACACTCCCCCTTATTCTCCCTCTCTCCAGGACCTATTGCAGTTCATCTAGAATTGTTTGTCCTTGTGAGTACATCCTATAATTAGTGTTTTGCAATAGGGGGGTACATTTTTGAGAAGTAATTATATACATGTATATACAACGAAAAATATTTTTCAGAGCGACGACAATTTTTCTTGTATAGTTTGTGTCCTAACCTGGAGGGCATAAAAGATGCGCTCTCCTACAAGTTCAGAAGACTCACGATTGGTCAGAATTGTTGTGTGCCGTGTGTACAAATGAGGTTGCCAGGGCCTACGGCCCATAAAGATGCATTCTCGAGCTCGAGCAAGCGGTGCGAGCACCGCACATTTCGACAGGCCTGCTCGGCAGGCCACCGAGCCTCATTCGACGTTCTCACTCCGCTCGAACGTCGCCATTACACGGTGAGTTTGATCAGCTACTCTTGGCCTGCAGTGAGGGGTGTGGTCTTCATCTGCGCGTGTGCGCTGTACGAACTGGCACTCGATTGTACTATAGCATGCTATTAGTAGTGTTCAGTCATATTATCCCATGATTGTGACTTCTTAACCACCTTAAGTAGTTAACACACATGGTGATTTTAAGTAGCAAGGAGCTACGTAGAAATATTTCTGTTTGTGAGTTGATCATTAAAATACACATACGTACACATATACACACATAAACTGTAATATACAGTCATGTGGCTTGGCTGTTGTCTAGCAACCATAGTTGATTTTATGTGTACGCAGTTGTATACTAATCTATAGAGCCTGTACTCCATTGCAAAGTAGGTAAAGCAACATGAGCTAAATATGCACCACTAGGATGCATCTCTTCTATACGTATGTGTATGTATCCATGTGTGTGTGTGTCTGTACGTATGTGTGTATGTCACTGCGCACATGTACAGTGTGGCCCCACTCCTCCTTTAGCTACATTTCTGCTTTAACAAGACATGACATTTTTTTTATTCACCAACCCCCCCTCCCCACACATACAGAGTTGTCTTCACCCTCTCAATAATTATTAGGTCCTTATGTACTTATAGTTGTTTTTCATCTTCCTCCCCTCTCCTTTGAAAAAATTCCTAGAAAGTCTTGTAATAAGAGTATGCATACTTTTATCTCAAAACTTCATCCACCACCCACCCTGCATGCAAAAACATTGCTAAAAATACGACCTTGGTGTTAATGCTTCAAGTAGTGACACTACAGCTGCTCCAGGTAGTGTGTATAATATAGTGGCCAGTATATTTTAGAAAACTGTAGTACAGTTCCATGATGCCACAAACCAGACTACTGTCCACTATGCAGCTATTCATACACCCATCAGATTTACATGTAGTTTGTTTTTCCATCATAGAGATGTTTGCTGACTGGGCATGTAATTGTGCAATTCCATGTAAGGTAATTCAGTGGTTTTGTGGTGTTGTACTGAAACAGCTGACTTGCTTGTATTATCCTGAGCATACTATAGAATCATCCAAATTACACTTAGTAGAAATGAGGTACATTTTGTATGCCCCTGTATACAGAGCATGCAATGCTGCTGTTACAAGCCATTCCTTTATTCTCTCCCTTAAAGTTGAGCCAGGGCATTGTGACGTGATGCCTTGAATGAGCCTCACTGATACTGTTAACAGTGATCCTGCCAACACCCAGCCAAGCACAACTGTCTCCAAACGTCACACAGAGAGGTCGACTAAGCAATGACTATAGCAATTGAATCCAGAAACCAGACCAAGTGGGGGTAAAAGCAAAAGTACAATGCATCATGTGGATTGCCCACTTGGCAATTAGCAATCATTATTTTCCCAGTAGCAATTTACTTTTCTGTGGTTATGAGGTAATTATAGTGTAATTATGATGAAACCTATGGTGTAATCTATGAGGTAATTATGAGAAAATTCAGGGCCTCGCTGGAGCCTTTCTGAGACTTGAAAATCAGTAAATATGTAGAGTATCTTACGCGTGTATCCAGCGAATAGATTACAAGCTGAGCGCTACTTTCTCTGAGAAGCACTGTTGGTTGAACTTCACGTGTTTTCTTGGCTTACGTAATGCCATGGATAAATAAAGCTAGCCTTGCGCTATATATAGCACGCATCACTGCCAGAAGGGGCGACTGCAGCAGCGTGACCAACCTGAACTTCGGAAGGAATACTGTGCAGTTACTGGGGAGATGATGGTCAAGGCTTCATTAAAATTGCAATCTAGCTGACTTGTATACACCATTGGCAAGTTTTGTAACTACGCACTCAAAAATCCAGCTTACGGTATTAATAACTTTGGATCATCAGGATTTCATTTAGCAGCCTCCCCCCCCCCCCCACTCCCCAAAAAAAAGCTACACCCACACACTACATGTATCTTCCGCTTCTCAAAATGTTAGGTCCCTCACACATTTGTAGTTGTTTTCCATACAAAAGAGCTTCCTCCCTCCCCTTCAAAAACTCCTAGAAAATCCCTCTAAGAGTATGCGTGGCTAAAACTTTTTGTCTCATCCACCGTGTCCCACCACCAGCCCTGCATGCAAAATGAAGGGAAGATTTGTGGTAGAGAGCGAGAGAGAGAGAGAGTGCAAAATGTAAATACACACACAGTAATTACTTCAACCCCCATATCCTGCCGTCTATTCTAAACACACACAAGTACACACTCAACACACACATACACATACACGCACTTATCATAACTACTATGTGTGTGTGACTAATAGCACCAGCGTGAGGGATGTATAGCATACAGGATGTGCACGTTCACTGGGAATTTGGCGAAAAATTTGACACTTGTATGTTATGTATTGCAGGTCAACGCTGCTGGCCAAGTTATTTACGAGGCCATATGCCCCATCTGCTGGTGCCAGAGTCATCCCTGGTAAAGCGAAAAGCCATTGCCCTGTGTCAGACATGCAGGCAGTTTCTGGTGGCCGTTGCTGGACAGGTGGACTTTTCACATGTTCGGGACCAGGTGAGGACTATCCTCGAGGACACTATAGTTGTTGGCTTTGCCATCGCCAACAACCAGAAGGTGTTGGGCATATCCCTTCCTCCACAGAAGGTAAGGGACATCCAGAAGTATTTCGATGCTGAAGGGTGTTCCCGACCGAAGTGACTCCATCCCTCCAGATCCTACCACCACTGCTGCCATTTGCATCAGGCCAAAAATCGACACCATCCCCCTCGCATGCACCAAGTTTTGACTACTGCCGTAGATAATCCTGTCACATACCTGAACATTACGGACTATGGAATTGTGTGAAAACATTTCTTCAATATACATTATGTAAATTGTACTTGTCATGCCATGTTACTATTTTACAAATTTATGCAAATAATTAAAATAATGATTTAACATCACAAAGTTTGATGAAATAAAAAGGATGTTCACTTGAGGTTTATCATTAGAGATAAGCAGTTCAACACCCAAGTTGAAGTTGCCTTTGAAAATTAACCAGCCATATATTTTTATCCTGTGGCATAGGCCCTTAGGCATCATCTTCAAGGAGAGTGCCACCCCGATGAGATACATTACCGACAGCAATTCAATAGTAGGTAATACGCTTTGGTAGTTCGGACAATAAACTCGAGCAATTTGTCCCACGCCTATTTCAATCCATATGGTCTTGGTGTTGATCCCCTCGTAGCTGCAAGCAGCATTGACTGCATCGTCCTCTTTGACAAAGATTAAAAGAGCATTGGTCTTACCCAGCAACAAAATGTCGGTAACCCCTTTAAAGGGTATTGCATTCAAAGCTACCTTGGACGTTTTGAGTAAATCTGACAATGTACTTTCCCAGTGTTGTCCATGCTGGCTTATGTTGTAAACTTTCACACCCAGTCGTTGTTCCTTCTCCTTCAGTACCCAATACACTGTCCATATTCTCTCGTCCCAGTTAATACCAACCTGTTCACAAAAGGGGTATCTCCACTCAACACACTATCAAATCGTGAACCTGTAACCCCCACCTCCTTGAGGGCAATGTTATCCATGTATACAGGTCGAAAATCAATGGATATTGTAGGTTCTGGCAAGGGTTCTGGTGGTACTGACTGCAAACAAAAGATTGTTGCAAATTTATCCCAAGCTATTATGGGCACACAACAATTGCTCGTCAGTTCGCTTTTATCAAAGACATGAACATATAGGAGTGGGTTGCGGCATACAAGGTGGTATTCTCTAGTTCGCGAAGGAACTTTGTTTAATACACCTAATGTAGTAGTCAGCTCCCGTATAACTTCTGTTACAAAATCAGCATCCAGTTGAGATTGATAAATAATACCTGCAACAAAAACGGGAAAAGTTACAATGACAAAAAATAAAATAAATGAATAAATCAAATAATTATTGGAGCTCTGGGCACTACTTGAAGGTATGTTTTTTATGGGCATGCAGTATATGTGACCACATCTGACAAACCCGGCATACGGGATCCGCATGCTACTTGTGCAATGTGTGTTTTTTAGTACCTCGCGTCGAAAAATGTCAAAATTGCTAACCTTTGACGTCGTCTACAGAAGGCTAACCATAAGTTAGAAAGGCGAAATAACCCTTCATTTTGACCTACCTAGTCTGTACTGTTGTCCTGCATGCAGCCCATTGCTATGCATTGGTGCTAATTAGAATTCATATCTACATACAGCTATATTCATCGAACTACTGTACGTTCGCTCACCTTTTAAGCTTCTTGGGCATCGAAGAACTATCAGCACCTGTTGTCAACGACGAAATCCAACCCTTGCTCAATCTTTACGTTCGTTTCGAACGGCTCCGCCCAGGTTCATTCAATTGATTTCCGATTCACGCATAGTATGGCCAAACGCGTGCATAGCAATGCCTTTGAGCCATAATTTCTCGATTATTGGGGGCATGGCGCGATTGCAAACAAAGCACTGTATCAGAAGTGCACAATCGGTCTGAAATTTGAACGTGGGTTTGCTCTATGGTAGAGCTTATCTACCATACATCAAACTCAACTTTCACAAAATATCCCTAATGTTGGGTTTTCTCGTAAACGGTCACAATATGTGACCTTTCATGACAAAATCATGCATATTGCACTGACAACCAATTTTGAGTTAAGGACACCATCATCAACTACAATGTTTGAACTGCTCCTTCAAATTTGAAGTCTCTAGCCCGATATATGAGCCAAAATGTACACGGATCGCCCATACTAAAATTTTCCAGAAAATACAGCGAAATATTGCTATGTAGGTTGCACGCAGAAGTCCATATACTCGCCATTTATGCAAGAATATGTGGCCCTGCCCTAAGTCAGTGAGCTAGATGGCAGCAAAATACTCAGAACAAGTTACACACTAAAAAAAAATAAAATAAAACAAAACAAGAAGACTAACGTTTCTAAAGCTCGGTAGTACATAAAATCAAAAGAAAGAAGTGGCTGGAGACTTTTTCTGAGCAGCTGCCATGCTTATCCAACTGCAACTGCTCCGTATCATGGACGCTCTATGTAGCTACCCAGCTGACTTCTTCAAGCCATAACTTGGTAGCGTTCTAGAAGCTACAAAGCAGATTTTTGTGTAAAGGAATTGATTCCTCTATTCATCTATACCAAAATCTGAACATGGATACCGTACTCGCTCTAATTATTCGAACATTCTAATAGCCCGAATGGTAAGTTTAAGTAATTATTTCCTTCCTAATTCGTCGAACATCTTGAATTTCAAGTTTTCTCATCCGCTCTAAATCAACCAAACAGCCACACGGTACGGCATGGCAGGAGCTCGAGACAACTCTTCCACGTTCATCGAAGAGTGTGACTACCACATCTTGGACAGTAAAGAGTAGAAAGGTAACACAGACACAGACACAGGGCCGGGGGTAGGTAGAAAATTATGGTGAGGCTAAAGTGGCAGCATACTAATGGAAAGGGGTACGGGGGGGGGGGGGGGGGGGGCCTAGCATGTCCTTCCCCCAGAATTATATTTCTGAGATGGACACCTTCAGCTGTATTGACTGTCAGTTCATGGATGATGCCTGGTCGCTAAAATCTCTAAGACCAGGACTACAGATCTATAGATGCTATTATAATGGTAGTTGCACGTGCATGTGGTTGCTCGAGCGTGCATTTAAGCGCTTGCGCAGAATACGCCGTAGGCGTGGTTCATATTGCAGGAATGCTCAACTAGCACATAGCTTCGAAAATCAGACCAAATATTGCTCAGGCCATGGCCTGAGCAGCCGGAGCGGCTCCCCCGGCCCTGAGACAGCGATCATTTTGTGATCGCTCCTGAGAGCACAGCGATACTGAGAACTCTAGAGCTGACAACGATAAACCTATAGTTGGACATTGATCGACTGCTGTTTCTTCGTCGCTACAATAGTGCTTTCTCGATTTGCACCGGATCCGTTCTATTTACACTCGAACAAACCATTGCCCGAATTTATTTACTTTCTATTTAGCACCGAACGGCAATATTAATAATTATTTTTGGCCGTTCGGATAATTAGAGCGAGTACAGTAGTTATCACCATTGGCTACTAGTTTGGCCTATACCTCAGATGGAAATCCAGCGCAATATGCATGGTTTTCTCATGGACGGTCACATATGCACAAGCATAGAAATGATGGACAAAGTAAAATTGTTGATTCATACATAAAGATGGACCCCAAGCCTCTCAAGTGTTTCCCATGTGTTTGTATACTGAAGCTAATGTTTTACGCCCATGCGCTACATGTGTGGGTGTGGCCACGTGAGCATGTGAACATAATGACTTTCCCAGATTTGCTCAAAAGTGCAATATAGGATATTAGGTGTCTGCCACTGGTTGATAAGAATGATGTGTGGTTCTATCGCGCTTGCTGCGCTACATGCATGAGCGACTTTCAACTTACTTATCAACACTTTTGAAAGTTACAAGACTTGGATATTGAACTACAAGATCCTGGATCGCTGGCTATGGAGAGGATGGGATACAGAAAAGTTCCCGTTCTGTCTTCGTAATACAATTGTTTTCTATGCTGCGTTGCATTCCCGTTCTATTCTAAATAGCGCTGCATTTTGAGTATGTTTATGTTTTAAATAGGGCACATCCACAACTGTTTCTAATTAAAGCCAACGTCACCACATATAAACGTTTAATTGAAAGCTCAAAAGTGATAGCGAGCATACTGAAGTGGACAAGGTCCTCGTGAGAAGAGTCTTGACTACTTGTGGGAAGGTAAGCATTGATTTTATAAGGGGGTTTGGTCTTGGCTTGTTTCTTGTTGGTACCCCTCTCTTTCTACACAGAACGATGATAAATAGGAAAGGAGGGATGTCCAGTTCTTGTTCATGGAGGACGATTTAATTTTTTTTTATTGCACGTGTAGATGTTTAGTAACTATGCAAAGCAGTTTTAAGAGCAACACAAAGTGCCTACAAATCGCAAAGATGCTACATGAAGAAGGCATCAAGGCCAGCAGGTGAGGCATCTTGAAATTCACCAGACGCTTGAAAGAAGTGGAACTATTATTCATCGGTTGCCAGGAAGTGTAAGGATATCAAAGGAAATCAAGGCTATAGTTGAAGAAGTTGCTGAATTATCTCTCTCTGTACCGTTCTTCGCTGTACGCTCTCACTTGGATGGATGTTTCACGGGAGCTTGTATTGCCTGGAGTGAACAAGGAGAAGAGACTCCTTTGCACAGCAGAACTTCAATAATACTAGTGGTGATGAAAATCATCTGTGCGGGGCGAGCCTTCGCGCAAATCATAATATTCCTCATGTCATCTAGCATCACATGCATCAGCGGCATGGGGCTGATACCCCAGACTACAGCAGTATGTCAGGCTGATTTAGTTGCTTGTCACACTCTTTTGAGTGGTCCCCCGACTGTCCACAGCAGCTGTGCATGGTCCCCATACGCTGCCTGGTTCCCGTCTAAGAAGCTACAATGAGAGTGAAGGTATCATAGTCTGCTAGTAGTCCTATGTTGTTGATCACCTATATTAAATAGTGTACTCCAGTCAATGACTATCACGAGTCCAAGTCATGCTCAGGGAAGTATCAGTGATGTTAATTGTGGACCTGAGCCTTGCCAGTGAGGTCCAGCACTCACCTTTTCAGTTTCATGCCTTTGCCTATACGTACAGATCATCTGCCAAGTTGTCTTTCAGATTGTGTGCAGTTCAAGTTGAGTGTACTGGCATGCGCTCAACAACCATTACCTACGTGTAGTGAATTTCATTAACTCTCTCCTCACTGAAATGATCACCCCATAAACATACAAGAATATATATATATACATACATACATCATTGACCCAGATAAGCTAATGACATCAATCTGCCCTCATAATAATAAGAGAGATTGAAACACTGATGGACCCCAACCGAAGCATTCGAGCTGAACTACACAAGCTCAAGTAATACACCGGTCCAGGAGGTCACTTCAAGCCACATGTTTGGAAGTTTGGTCATCTGTCTTCCAACTCATTTCTCTGGTGGAGCTTTAGTAACTCGTCATGGAGACCAGGAGGTGGTCTTTAACTGGTCTTCTTTGCCTGATTCTTCCCTGAGTGAGGTCTGTTGGGCCGCTTTCTTCAGGGATGGTGAGCACGAGATTCTACCTGTGTCTGCCGGCCATCGCATTACCCTTACCTACAACCTTTATGCGGTGCAAGAAAGACTGCATTCAATTCCATCGGGTAATCCGTTCTATAATTGTCTCCAGACGGCTATTGGTACACCCCACTTCATGAGGGACGGAGGTTGTCTCGCTTTCAAATGTGATCACCTCTATGCTTTTGGCTTACTCAGCGAAAAGGAGCTACTACCCCACGTTCAAAAGGAAGTTGATTATTTGATCTATTCCTCAGCCAAATTCCTTGATCTGAGAGTGACTGTTAAACCTGTCCTGCAACGTGACGAGTAAAAGTCTTTGTTCCCCTACTTCCCACACAGCAAAGATCTGGATTTTTATTTTAGTGATATTGGTTATGATTATGGTGGTAATTATTGTGGTTGTAACCAATTCACAGACTTGCTTGATGAGGATCATTCTGCAAAGCAATCCAAAGAATTGTACGGTACATGATGCAAGATTCCATTGACAGCAAGGATGACCCCACCTCAAGATCTGTGGCAGCGACTCGGATATAACCTGGAGTTCTGTGTTTAGTTTAATCAAAATTCCAGTTAAGCTAACACTGAAATGCTAGAAGAAGCTAATGTGTACATGAATGCCTCTTCATTAAAGGAAGCTGGTGTGTATGAAGAAGATATTCCTACCATCCTTGATGCATGTGACAAGCTACGGTGCTCTCGTCAGCAACTGAACCCAACACTTGGTACGATTACATACTATGGCAATGAGGCTAGTACGTATAACGTGTACCAGTCAGGCTTTGCCATGATTGAAGTGCCTCCCTGGGGTGAATCACCACATAAGCTAGCAACCGATTTGAAGAGTCCAGGAGCTGAGAAAAAGGAAAAGATTGAGCACGACTATCGTCATATTTTTGACGACGATAACAAAAAGCTTTACTGCTGGAATCCCTGGAAGGATCCAGACACCGAGAACAATCATAGCCAAATATTCGCAGAACTAACTATGTTTAACTTCGCCATTTGCATGTATAATAAACAGCTGAATTGTTTTTGTTTGAAAATGTGTTACAGTAATTACAAGTATGTTTAATGTCACTGTTCAACCTGTCGTGCAAAGTGACGAGTATAAGTCTTTGTTCCCATACTTCCCACACAGCAAGGATCTGGATTTTCATTATAGTGACATTGGTTATGATTATGGTGGTAATTATTGTGGTCGTAACCAATTCACAGACTTGCTTGACGAGGATCATTCTGCAGATCAAAGAATTGTACGGTACATGATGCAAGATTCCATTGACAGCAAGGACGACTCCACCTCAAGATCTGTGGCAGCGACTCGGATATAACCTGGAGTTCTGTGTTTAGTTTAATCAAAATTCCAGTTAAGCTAACACTGAAATGCTAGAAGAAGCTAATGTGTACATGAATGCATCTTCATTAAAGGAAGCTGGTGTGTGTGAAGATATTCCTACCATCCTTGATGCATGTGACAAGCTACGGTGCTCTCGTCAGCAACTGAACCCAACACTTGGTACGATTACATACTATGGCAATGAGGCTAGTACGTATAACGTGTATATACCAGTCAGCCTTTGCCATGACTGAAGTGCCTCCCTGGGGTGAATCACCATGTAAGCTAGCAACCGATTTGAAGAGTCCAGGAGCTGAGAAAAAGGAAAAGATTGAGCACGACTATCGTCATATTTTTGATGACGGTAACAAAAAGCTTTACTGCTGGAATCCCTGAAAGGATCCAGACACCGAGAACAATCATAGCCAAATATTCGCAGAACTATGTTTAACTTCGCCATTTGCATGTATAATAAATAGCTGAATTGTTTTTGTTTGAAAATGTGTTACAGTAATTACAAGTATGTTTAATGTCACTGTTCAACCTGTCGTGCAAAGTGACGAGTATAAGTCTTTGTTCCCATACTTCCCACACAGCAAGGATCTGGATTTTCATTATAGTGACATTGGTTATGATTATGGTGGTAATTATTGTGGTCGTAACCAATTCACAGACTTGCTTGACGAGGATCATTCTGCAGATCAAAGAATTGTACGGTACATGATGCAAGATTCCATTGACAGCAAGGACGACCCCACCTCAAGATCTGTGGCAGCGACTCGGATATAACCTGGAGTTCTGTGTTTAGTTTAATCAAAATTCCAGTTAAGCTAACACTGAAATGCTAGAAGAAGCTAATGTGTACATGAATGCATCTTCATTAAAGGAAGCTGGTGTGTGTGAAGATATTCCTACCATCCTTGATGCATGTGACAAGCTACGGTGCTCTCGTCAGCAACTGAACCCAACACTTGGTACGATTACATACTATGGCAATGAGGCTAGTACGTATAACGTGTATATACCAGTCAGCCTTTGCCATGACTGAAGTGCCTCCCTGGGGTGAATCACCACGTAAGCTAGCAACCGATTTGAAGAGTCCAGGAGCTGAGAAAAAGGAAAAGATTGAGCACGACTATCGTCATATTTTTCACGACGATAATAAAAAGCTTTACTGCTGGAATCCCTGGAAGGATCCAGACACCGAGAACAATCATAGCCAAATATTCGCAGAACTAACTATGTTTAGCTTCACCATTTGCATGTATAATAAATAGCTGAATTGTTTTTGTTTGAAAATGTGTTACAGTAATTACAAGTATGTTTAATGTCACTGTTCAACCTGTCGTGCAAAGTGACGAGTATAAGTCTTTGTTCCCATACTTCCCACACAGCAAGGATCTGGATTTTCATTATAGTGACATTGGTTATGATTATGGTGGTAATTATTGTGGTCGTAACCAATTCACAGACTTGCTTGACGAGGATCATTCTGCAGATCAAAGAATTGTACGGTACATGATGCAAGATTCAATTGACAGCAAGGACGACCCCACCTCAAGATCTGTGGCAGCGACTCGGATATAACCTGGAGTTCTGTGTTTAGTTTAATCAAAATTCCAGTTAAGCTAACACTGAAATGCTAGAAGAAGCTAATGTGTACATGAATGCCTCTTCATTAAAGGAAGCTGGTGCGTATGAAGAAGATATTCCTACCATCCTTGATGCATGTGACAAGCTACGGTGCTCTCGTCAGCAACTGAACCCAACACTTGGTACGATTACATACTATGGCAATGAGGCTAGTACGTATAACGTGTATATACCAGTCAGCCTTTGCCATGACTGAAGTGCCTCCCTGGGGTGAATCACCACGTAAGCTAGCAACCGATTTGAAGAGTCCAGGAGCTGAGAAAAAGGAAAAGATTGAGCACGAGTATCGTCATATTTTGACGACGATAACAAAAAGCTTTACTGCTGGAATCCCTGGAAGGATCCAGACACCGAGGACAATCATAGCCAAATATTCGCAGAACTAACTATGTTAAACTTCACCATTTGCATGTATAATAAACAGCTGAATTGTTTTTGTTTGAAAATGTGTTACAGTAATTACAAGTATGTTTAATGTCACAACCATGGGATAATGTGGCTATAGCATGCATGATCATGTATCTAATAACAGTATTTGTTAATAGCTGCTTAGCAACCAAAATTTTTATAGGCAATTTGCCGGCTATGGGAAGGGGTTGGGTCATCATAAAGTAGGCCAATGATGAACTGAGGTCAACTACCAACAAAATAGTTATCTGCCAGTAATTGGGGTGCATTCTACCATGCATCTCATGCACCCCAATTACTGGCAGATGCATTGTCGAATGCTTTCGCGCCGATCGTTTGATCAACAAAATGCGTCTCTAGCTGTAGCTATGGCCCGAGGCATTAAGGCCACTCTTCTTTGTCCACACGGCCCTACAGTTCTGACCAATCCTGAACCTTTGTAGTGCGGACTTTCTTTCCGTCCGGGCCACGCGTTCATAGCAACCGGGCACTTCCAAGACGCGTATCCATGCCCTCATGTAATGACACGGACTATATAAGAAATTTGTCGCTCTGAAAAATATTTTTCGTTGTATATATATATAATAAAATCGCTTCCTGTCTCTCGTGTATTCAGGGCTCGCTCAGGCTCGCCCTGAATAATCTTCATGGACGAGTACTCCATTCAGGCGGAATCTCATTGTTCTGTGAAACAAACAAGCCAAGACCAAAGCGTCCGCTAAAAGTTCACATACGGGCAGGAATCAGTATAGGCCCAGCAGCAATGTGAATATTTAAGAGGTTGAATGCTCTGCTCTTTGTATAAATTCTGGATACTATAATTATACATGTATATCAGACATATAAAGCATGACTGCATGCATGTAAGATCTACTGCCTTCTAGGCAGGTCTGGGTCAGCTTCCCCAGTTTTTTTTTCCTACATTATAGGTGCTTTGAGGTGCTTCCCCCCCCCCCCCCCCCCCCAAGAGATATAGAATCTTACGTCGGCCAAACATGATGGAATATTAACATTTTCATGAGGATATGCACAGTCAACCTCTCACACCAGTGACGCCTAATATTGGACTATAATAAAATTGGGTGCATTTTCTTTGATATACATTATATAGTGTACTCGTGTTTGCAAGGACATATCGATGTTCTGTCCCTTTTTTAAATTTATGCAAATAATTAACCCTTGGTGCGCATGCGCCGAAAGGGTTACGGTAGTCGTTCTGCGTGTCTGTCTGTGTGTCTGTTACCTATCTAACTGCCACATACTTGGTTTATACATTGAAAACAAGGTGCTGTTAGGCTTTCCACGGCAATCTCAACGCATGTATTGTGTGAATTTCGTTGAAAACGCTTTGTTCAAAAGTTCTCTCGACATATGCTGATCACCACTGCCTTCTTCGCCTCCTGATGAACTCTCGATCAAAGAAATGGACAGCAATCGATTCATTTCAATATTAGTAGTGTGTAGACTAGCTGTCCACTACACATGATAAGATTGTAATGGAACTGGGCTCACCATCCAAGCCCAAAATCCCTTGATCTAAGCCAAAGTCTAACACTCCCTCGGTGGAAGGTGGATCCCAGCCGAGCAGCTCCCAGCCCTCCAAGTCCTCAGATGATGTTCCACAGGAACAAGAACCAGTTACTCAGCAGCCTACTGATTGTGTAAGTAGTACATGTACATGTATAATTCAAACTATATTTTTTATCCTACTTTGCTCCTTAGCCAGGAACTTCTAACCACTCTCAGAGAACAACTATCAGGCACTCTCCTCCATCTCACCAGGACCCACTCTTCCAAGATGCTCTGCATCCTTCTACTGATCATGTAAGTAGTACTTCTTACATCTGAAACTGTCATGTACATGTACATACATGTATATGTTACCATGCCATACTCCTTCCTACTCTCAGCTGACAACTCCTGCTAGGCTTTCTCCTCCACCTCAGCAGGACTCTCTTTCTCAAAGGCCTTCTGATTGTGTAAGTAGTATAGTACCGTACCCTCGCGAAAGAGGGCCCATGGGCGGTGCACCTTACATTGGGCCAAGATTGGGGGATGGGCCGATATTCGAGGTATCAGTATCGCATTTAGTTGCGAAAGAGCGCCCAGGTAAGTTACCCACGCTATCTTCATAATTTGAGCGGCTACTATTGATTTCAGCCTTATTCAAGCACGCTTACCAATCCAGAGCAAGGGAGGCCACGATACTTCACCATGTGTTGCTGACAGCAGCCGTTCTAAGTGGGCGTGGTTACAATCGCTAGCCGTGCACGATCGTCCATTTGTGCTGAAACGTGGCGTAGAGCTGGTTAGGCTTAGTATTACGGCTGTTTAGCAGGTTACTTATCGATTTTATATAGATTATTCGAGGTTCAGTCCTTATAAACCGGCCATTTGAGCTACGATTTCAAGGGCAGCTACACATGGGCGCATATTCGAGTAAATACTAGACCTTAGCAGGAAATTGAGCCCAAAGTGGGGGGTGGGCCGACATTCCGTAGTGGGCCCTCTTTCGCGAGGGTACGGTATATGTATTTTTCATTTACATGTATCTAAGGGTTTACTCTGCAGCCTGGACCCTCTACATGTAACAATTCCCAACTGACCACTCCAGCCAGGCACCCACCAACATCTCAGCCAGATCAGCCTATTCAACGGGAAACTATTCCTAGGTTTCCAGATGCAGAAAAGCTTGTCAGCATGAGGATTCAATCCTCATCGAGAAGAAACTTTGCAAAAAATGTTGCTGTACTGGCATTCACAAGATAAGAGAGGATGACCAGCAACGTGAAGGGGGTTCTAGGGAAAAAACAACTATCCCCTAATCGGATCGAGAGGATCAAGCAGATCGTGCTTAATCACTTTCAGCTGGAGACAGGTGAAAACTTGTGAAAAGGCCTGGTCCAGCTGCCAAAATGCCATTGATGAAAATTCTAGAAAGCTGATACAGAGTGAGAAGCAAGCCAAGAAGTGATGACTTAAAACTGTAAACTTTACATAATTGGGGCGAGCCTGAGCGAGCCCCACATAAACGGGTATGAACTGTGCGAATGAGATATATATATATACCGTACCCTCGCGAAAGAGGGCCCATGGGCGGTGCACCCTACGTTGGGCCAAGATTGGGGGGTGGGCCGATATTCGAGGTATCAGTATCGCGTTTATACGCGAAAGAGCGCCCAGGTAAGTTACCCATGCTAGCTTCATAATTTGAATAGTAGCAGCGACTACTATTGATTTCAGCCTTATTCAAGCTCGGTTGCCACTCCAGAGCAAGGGATGCAGCGATACTTCACCATGTGTCGTTGAGTGTAGCCCTATTAAGTGGCCCGGGCGTGGCTAAGATCGCTAGCCGTGTGCGATCGTTGATTTCTGCTTAAACGTGGCATAAAGCTAGCTAGGCTTAGTTTTCCAGCTATTTAGCACATTATTTATCGATCTTATATGGACTATTCGAAGTTCAGTCCTCATAAACCAGCCATTTAAGCTGCGTTCTCAAGGGCAGCTACACATGGGCGCATATTCGAGTAAACACTAGACCTTAGCAGGAAATTGAGCCCAAAGTGTCCTTAGTTACGCCCCGCCCAACAGCAATCATTCCGTATATATGCTCCTCTAATTCAACGACGTCAACTTACAAATTTACATTCAGGCTCTGATCGCTCGCGCTATGAACGCTGAACAAAGCATAAACCAGCGAAAAGCTCAGAAATGAGGCTTCAGAGGGTAGGAGGCAAGACCGAAACGGAGTTCGTCATCAATTGGAGCCTCAGCTCAAAAGCTGGAAGAGACAGAATTTACTAGCCACAGAGTTGGCAGAAGAGAAAGAGGCCAGGCTACGAGCGTGCATCCTTTAGCATATAGTTTGTAGTTGGGCATGGCACAACATAAATCACTGTGCATGATCACTGTCGCTCAGGCTTGCCGCACAATGCTGTGCATTTCCCTAGTATTATTAATATATATACAACACTCACAACATAACAATACATGACATTGTACATTCACTAGTTGTCAAATACATTAAATGCAGAGATGAAAGATTTTGTTTTGCCTGGCCTTAGCACACTACAAGCAATTATGGTGGCATTACCTTATATGGACATCTACCCTACCAGGCACATCTGCAATGAATAACATTATACTCTTGGTGCACACAGATGGATGCGGTCAAGTTGCAAATTATCCACGGGTACTCTGCAGCATGTCCGCGTGTGTTAGCATCCAATACCATGCGGGTAGCACGTGGGCAATGTTTACCTTTCCACTGATCTGTACTGTATGTACTATTCCCAGATTACATTAGAAGAGACGAGTTAAGTCATGCACAAATCTAGAGTTATGAGACATTTGCACTCTTGAAGGTTGCCAGGATGTGCAAGCAAAGGAGTCAAACTTGGTAAGGAATAATGCTCATGAATAATACTCAAGTTTGCTGCTCATGCTCATACCTTAGGATAACAATTATGGCATAAAACAGCAGGACATGTGGCCAGAAATGTAAAAATCACTAGCCTTGTCCCCAGGCCACTCCCACGTTTTCAATGTTACACGCAGAAAAGGGGGAGGGCCTGGTACGCGAAGTCACGTGATGGAGAGAGAAGGTGAGAGAACGTCCACAACACCTCGCGGGTCGAAGGTCACCGGACTTATGAGCGCTACAGCTCACAAATGATAAGAGACATAGAGATATCGCTGTCATACGAGTAAAAGGTGATCCTTCGTCGGCTCAAATTGTATGTTTGTAGTTGATAGAAGGCATGGATAGCGTAGAAACGGCCTGGTTTTGTTGAGCTCGATTGACCTACTTTTCATTTGCGTCATGTCATTCCACGTCATGATCGATCATCATGACACTGTGCCATCATGCACTTCTGGGTACATTATTTTGCTCTTACTTAAATACTTGAAGCGGCAAGCTGGAGGGTGAACTAAGGACACATAACAAGCATGAATGTGTGCAACCGACTCTAGGCCAGGAGTGTAAACCTAAGACAAATCCAAACAACACGACCGAGCAGTCAGCCGATTGTGTGTGTGTGTGTGTGTGGGTGGGTGAACAAAAAGATCTTAATAAAGATGCAGTTGCTTAATATAATCTCTTCCTATACTTCTTTTATTGACTTTTGTTGCGAGATCAATGAGAATATGATTGGATTTACGAAAACAAGGCATGTCGCGAGAACGTACAAGTCGTGCAATGCATGTTTTTAGTAGCTCAGGTTGAAAATTGTCAAAGTCCAATTTTTGTCATATTCATGTCGACCTTTCTACTATTGCCGTCGCGTATGGAGTACCCTCCATGAAATAAGTCTTTACTTACAGGCCCCTTGACCTACCTACCTAGTCGGTGGAGCACACGGAACCCGTTGATAAGGGCGTTGAATTAAAAGTTATGGCACTTTGAAACGTTTCCTATAATAATATGTTTGTAAAGGGAAGTCGTACGTTTGCAACGCTTCATGGCTGCACACACTTATCCTGTAATGTGTGGCTCTACTGTGTTAGTACTATGTTAGACACTGTTTAGTCGGTTTCTATGTGATTTAGAAGATCTCAGGGCTCTCATAGAACCCTCTGCTTCGCTCGGGATTCTATATAGAGTCCTTCAGTCTTCTAAATCACATAGAAACCTCCTAAACAGTGTCTCAACTATTATGTACAAGTATAAAAACAATTGAATAAAATTGAAGGATGAAGTAGGGATGGCAATGCCAAAAAGTACACAAACAAGATTTTTAGGGATAAGAGTTAATCACAACCACTATACATCCCTCTCTCAAACAGCTTAGCACTAGTGTGCAGGCCAGTGAACCCAATGACTGCGCTCAAAGTTTTCTCGATCAATCGCTAGAACACAGTGGTAGTTCACATGCACATGAGCCCCTACGCAGTGCTCAACCAGAACCCAGAAATGCTACTATGACTCATTCTCATTCAGAGAAGCCCACTAAATCCAGAAAAAGAAGGGTAAATGATAATTCAATAGAGGGTCAGAGGAAACGAGCACGGACTGAAAAGGAGAATGGAAATGCAACAGAAATGTATGGACATCAAGTACAACTATTGACTCCTATGACACCATCCAGACCTTATGACACATTGAGAACACACAAAATAACTAGTTACCACCTAACGGAAGTTGAAAACAAAGCCTTGACTAATTTTAAGCATAAGATGTTTTCATACACAGGTGATCGTCACTGTGCTTTTGATCTCAACACAACCAGGCCTGACTCAGTAATACAAGGGCTACAGGAATACATAATACACACAACATGTAGCTCAGGCACTCTCAACAAGGAGACAGAAGTGACTGATGTATCCTACCTAAGGGTTTTGGACAAAAATGCAGATGATCCAGAAACAATCCTTGAAGTTCTTTCATGGCTACACAAAGAATTTCAGATTGGATCAGCTGCGAAGTATCTGCTAGTTGCTGGTGATGAGAAAACCTACAATCATATGATCCAGCTAAAATCCGAGTACGGGGAGGCTCTTGATTGGCTTGTAACATTCCCTGGGGATTTTCATTTAATGCGCATCTACCAGGAAGTGCTCATGAGTGCTTATTGGGATGCTGGATTAAAGCAAATTGCTGCAGCCAGTGGTTACCGTGGAGAAACACTTACAAGCTTAAGTAGGTGCTCAAACTTCACCAATAGTACCACATTCCTATTTGAGGTATGGGAGGCACTCTACCACCACACAATCAACATATTCCATCAGTACAAAACCGAAAATGCCGAGACACCAACACAACCAGAAGGATATGATGAGTACTCCGATTATGCATCGTTCATGACCTCCAAGGGATCAAAGGATGAAAATTGGAAGTTCTGGGGTCAGTTTATTCTTCGAGACTGCTCAGTATTTCTAACGTTATACTTAGCAGTAAGGTTAAAAGAGTGGGATTTACGTGTTGCATCCCTAAAGGAATGGCAGCATTGTTCTTTGCATTTAATAGACCACACTACCAGAAGCTCATTGTGCAACACCTGTCGGATCTGTTAGTTATGCCTAAAGAAATTTTAGAGCACCTTCAATCAGGAAAGTTTGTGGCCAGCCTCAGTGGACGTCCTGGGCACAGCGTCGCCATAGACGAGGCTCACGAGATGAAAATCAATAAGGATTTAAAGACGTCAATCGTGAGACCCAGCACTGAAAATATGAACAGACTATCCCTGTATCTTGGCCACAGGACAAAGCTCATTGAAAACCTGAAAAGACAGTTGAACCAACCAACAAGTAAGCCAAACAACACGAGCCTACAGACAACAAAAAAACCAGATTTAAAATCTGTTGACAACATCAGATCAATGCTAGCCAAGGTACAATCTGGTGCCCTATTACCACCCACAAGTACCACTAAAGTACATGCATTAAGAAATTCCTTCATTAATAAGGAAGGAACACCAGAGCAGAGACATGATTTACTGAATTTGAGGAGTAAGGGACAAAACGATTTTGAGACTTATGTCACTTACATATTTCTAGTGGAGTCTAGTGTGAGACCGCGTCTCAAACGTAAATCTGTTCACACATTCAGTGAAGCTAAAGTGACCAAAAAGAGATTAAGCAATGCCGAAAAGGAAAAGAAAATGATATCATCGTGCTTAAAGAAAAGGTTGAAAGCCAAAAACTATGATACAAGTGGTCAGTGTGAACAATATATTGAACTACCCAGGGCAATTGCTGATTCTAACGGAATGCCCCACAAAGGAGACAAGTCCAATGCTAGGCGGTTTTTGGAAAAAAGGTACAACTTAAAGAGTGCAGAAATGTATGCTTTTGGCCCTGACACTGTTATCTTTGACGGTATGTTCATAATTCAAACCATTCCAATACCTAACACAACAATGGAAGACTATGTCAAGCTGCTAATAAACAGATTTGTCAAACATCACACAGACAGTGGGGTCAATGAAGTGCACATAATTTTTGATCACCCCAAAGCTACACTTCATCCAAAGTGCATTGAGCATGAACTAAGAGATCGAAATGCAACACTAACTCAACATGTCCATTACGAGTTCAGTGATCAAATGAGGGTACCCAGTAAATGGAATGAACTACTTCAGTGTCGGAAATGCAAAAGATGTTTAATTGTGTACATTGGGAACTGTATTCTTCGGAATGCAACATACGTGCTTTCTGATAATCAAAAACTATTTGTTGCAGGTCATGGTGAAGGAGAGTTAACTGACATGGCACAGTATGCAACGGCTACAAGCTCACACAACATCCAGCACAATCTAACATGCAGTGCTGAAGAGGCCGATACAAGGATATGGTTACATGCAAACCAATCATCAGGTAAAAGGTTCCTTGTGTATTCCCCCGATACTGATGTAATGCACATCGCTCTACTGATGGTCAACCCCATAGCAAAAGACGTTTGTATACAAACTAACAGGCTGGGAAAACCAAGGGAATACATATCAATTACAAAACTAGTGAATGCACTAGAGCGAGACCCTGACTTAGCGGGAATCCCCGAAGAAGAGCGCCCCAAAATTCTAGTCAATCTCTATGCTTTGTCAGGATGTGATTACACTTCCTTCTTCGTCGGGCATGGCAAAGTCAGCATAATGAAAGTATTTTTTGAAAATGCTCAGTTTATATGTGAAGATTCAGCAGAAAGACCAGGATCACTAGCCAAACTAAATGGAGGGACGGGATTTTATTCCTTTCTACGACTCATAGGAGCGGTGTATTTTCATGCCCATAGACCTGGCTTCCCGGAACACACTTCACCAGAATCACTGTACAACTCCCTACAACACTCAGGCAGGACAGCAGAGGAGGTTCATACTGAATTCATAGAGACAATAAGAACAGCAATATGGGAACGAATAGTATTTGAAGACCATCTACTACCCTCGACTGATGCACTCAAAAGGCATTATTTACGTGCCACATGGACAACAACCTACTGGAAGCAAACACCCCAAAACAATGTGTACTTGCCACCCATCCTAGAATGTGGGTGGAAACTGGAAGAAGACAAACTCACTGTAGATTGGGAAAGTGATAAGAACAGAAAGGCAGTCAGAGATCGTGTCTTATTCTTAATGAAAGGATGCACTTGTAAAAAATCAAAGTGTAGCAGCAATATATGCTCATGCCACAAAAACAATAGACTATGTGGACCAGGGTGCTCATGTATAGGATGCCACAACAACAAACATTCACAAGGTAAAATTTTTATGGGGACATTATCATGTTTGTGAATCTGCTAACTCACTGTTTTTTTTCCATTTTCAGATGAGGACACAGATGAAGAAAATGAAGAGGATGAAGAGGACGAAGAGGACATGGAAACTGAACGAGTGGAAGAGGAAATAGTATTTATGGATGTGGGAGACATGGAGCAAATACAAGACCTATTTTAATACCAGCACTTGTAATAATATGTAGCTAGCTAACAATAGTCTGAACTTCAATGACACACACACACAGTAGTCACACAAAAGGACAGCTCTGGAAATGTAGGATATTTTTATTCATTTCATGTATATTTAATACCTCTGTCAGCTGATCCAGCAGCAATAAGGCTGCAAACTGATTTCCGCCAGCTTTGAAGAAGACCGCCTCAAATCCCTATGTTGGGACATTACGCGTTCAAAAACAGTTAAAAATCAGACTACTCTTCCCTTTACAGTGTCTAGACAATCTTTTACTCTATATCTATTGATTTATCAAATTTATAGGTATGACTCACCGTTCTAAGAGTCCCATTTTTGTTGGAAAAGCGACCACCCTGCGTCGGCCATCTTGAAATTTTCTAACTTGGCGCACGTGGAACAGAAATAGGGCTCCGTATACTTTATACGTAAATTAATGACGTCATCGTACGCTGGCGGTACGTACGTACGTCGTACGTACGACTGGGTATATAGATCATAATCAGTGGCACGTGCACACTGTCGTTGTGTCACATGACCCCCTCAAGTTGTATACATGTTCGTCTCTGCGTCCGGGCTTACTGGGCTAAACCAAGAGTTGCGATGTATCCCGCAGCTTCTATTAATAGTAGGAGTCTACTTTTCCCCTCTCTTCCTCCCTGCTATAATAGTTTAGAGACAACTGAAGAGGGTGAGGGAGAGGTGAGACAACTGGAGAAGCTGAGGGAGAGGTGAGCTCTGTAAGAACCTTAGTTCATACTGTGACTCTAGGAATTTCATATACTTGTCCATATGACAAAGTGTACAGTTTGCTGCTGGATACTTGCCCTTTTAGGCCACTACAATAAGATTCATTGTTTCCCATTTCATCAGGATGCTTGTGGCATGCGGGCGGGTACTCCATTATTCATTATTTCATTACCACAACCCTCTTGAGTTGAGTGTCTATACAAACCACAAGGGCTCTCTGCAATTCCATATATGGTAGTACATACACAACTCATATGCCATAGACCATCACACACACACACACAAAGAGAGTACAGTACAGACATGTCACAAACCTATATGTGAAGTGATACAAAAGCAATACACAATCATATAGTATATAAAAAAGCACTATTAAATTGAGAGAGAGAGAGAGAGAGAGAGAGAGAAAGTGATACAAGACATAATAGTATAAATCCAGAGGTAGTTACAACACAAGACACAATTGAAATTTCAAGATACTTGCATGTACACACAAGAGATATCGGCTACTTCTTCAGAGGTGGTAGATGGATACAGTCTTCACATTGTGGATACTGGTCATCTGAAGTGTACGATTGTTCAGTACCACAATAAATACAGATCGGCTCAAATCCTGCGGAATAATAAAGCTTTTCGATAGTGTCTCCGCAACAATGATCTTTGATTTCCACATTTTTGAACTGCTCACCTAGATTCATGTCTTCAAGTTTTGCTCCACAGGAATACGAATAATCGCTCAAAACTTGTTGCAGTTGACGACGCTGTTGAGCTGTAAGCTTATACTTTGAAAGCACCAGCCTCCACATATTGCACTCCTCGCACTGCACCATCAGTTGTGAATTTTTCACATGTTGAACGCTGGGATAGAATGGCAAGCTCTTTGGTTTAGTTTTTCTTGCTTTTTCCTTGAGAGAAGGACGATGCTCTTCAGTGGTATCCAATCCCAAGACCTCTGTGAAAGGGCGGTAGTGTCCCTCTTCACCGGGAATGGGGAAAGGAATATGCTTTATTTGGTCAAAAACATCTCTGGGTAAATGTACTGGCTTACAAATTTCGCACGTGTCCTTCCCACACTTAAGGATATCAAACGTATACTGGCCCATGCGACAACAATGATGCAAAAATTCGGAAACCTTCTCGTGTTCACTGATATTTCGCTTCACATACTTTTCACCTTCTTCCAGTGTTTCATCCAGAGCAATAAGAGCTGTCCAAAATTCACTGATCTCTTGAGGTGTAGCAGAAATGAAAGTTTGGATGGGCCTTTCCTTCAATTGCAATCGAGAAAATACTCTGCATAGCAAGATCTTAACTGGTGAGAGGCTATTTTTCACAGCGTCAATGAGTTGGTCTTTTCCTTCTGCAATCCGTCTTATTTCAGTGAGAGTGTTACACTTTGCTACTTCCTTTTCATATTCGTCAGGCATCTTCTCTCTCACAAGCCCCACACACTGCAGGCCCAAATTCAATATCGACATTATCCTCTCAACTGGATTTCGCCATGAGTGGTAGGGTGCGGTTCTCCCAGCACACAGAAAATCAAGATCCAGTTTAAGAAAGAGGCACATTAGCGATAGTTGCACAGACACATAAGTTAAACGGTGATCTGGCCCACCATCTGAGTACAAAAAAAGCACAGACTTGGAGAATGACACTGACTGTAAAACCTGGTACAGTTCACAGGCATGTCTAAAAGGGGAAGATGGCTCAAAAGCTGTATCCTTTAGTGAGACATACACCTGACCACGATACCAGGAACCTGATATATCATCTGGTATGTCATTAATCAAAATTACTGAGGGTACTAAACCAAATTTGGTAAAATCATGGTCAGCAACGGAAAAAAATTCGTTGGAACGTACCGGAACACGTCTACCCCTCTCTGCTGCAGCTACAGGGCTACCAGGCTCCCCAACCTTAAGCTTATGTTTGTCGTCCAGACAAACAAATGCACAGTAATCACGTAACATAAGCACATACTCACGCATGTAGCGGAATATTGCTGCTGCATAGTGAGCATCAACGTGAGAGTGTCTCCACTGCCGCTGCTGGATCATGAATTTCATTCTGAATCGACCAGTGTAGTGAATGGAAGATTTGGCAGCTGGTGTTTTCGGCCAAAACTGAAGCCTTGTCCACTCGATACTCGGTATCTAAGTTCCAGTAGGGCAGCAGGACTTCACCTGCTCAACAAGGTCGCGAATAGAGATGGCACGAGCAAGGTGCGTAATCTGGCCATGTCGCCTATCATCAACAGCAGCACCAATATCTTCGCTCAAAAACTTTGCACACTCTTCCCAAAATGTGTTGAACTTTGTGGCTTGTCCAGTGTTGAGTGTTCGCAAATCTTGTAGGACACTAGGATCTTCCATATCAATGATCTGTTTGATCCTCTCATCAACTGTTGCCTGCTCTGTGGAAGAGGCTGCTGCCTGATCACCAGTGAGCTCTCGATAGAAGTAGCGAAGAGCAGAAGGCTTAGTAGCTGGAGAAATCCTACCAAACTTTTCGTACATTGCAGAACGCATAGCACGTGTGTGATAATGTGGAATCTGTGATCGAATTCTTTCAATTACTGACTGGCTTTGCTCAAAACTCGAGGCCACATCAGCACCACTTGGAACCTTCCAAAGGAAGTGCAAATTTCCTAGATTACTCCCAGGAGAGTAAACGAGAAGAATACAGGGAAATCGAAGGCCACAAGTGGTCATGGTCTCCACAGTGCGAAGTTTCTTCAGCGGATCTGACGGTAGCATGTCGGTTATAGCAATATACTCGAAGTTGCTCTGAGAATACAAAGATTCTTCAATAGCGTTTAAGGATGTCGGTGTCAAGGTGCTTGTAGACGGTGAAATATAATTCAGGCGAAGGTGTGTCGACAGCTCTCTGACAGGTGCAGGAGAAGCATGATGCAATTTCATACTTTTATTTTTTTTGGTGAGGTATTCCACGTACCCAGTCAGTGACTGAGCAAGACTCGCAACATCCTGCTTAAAATCACGCCAGCCTTCTCTTTCCCACAGATTAGCTTGCAGCAGAGTCAATAGTTCCCTTGCCTGTATGTGTGTGCATGTTAGAGAGCATGAATAAAACAGAGCCCACCAATCATGAAGTGTGTATGAATGAATACAGTAGAAACCGAGTTCACTTGCCTGGTCATGCAAGAAGTCACCAGAAAGATTTCTGAGCTCACGCTTTCTGTGCTTTGTCTTTTGGGGGCAATTGTAGCCACTGAATGACTCAAAAGCAGTGGGCAGTGATGTGGAACGTTGAGAAAATGCTTTATGATGCCCATCAACATGCCAGAGGGTATCACGTAGTGCCCTCACAAGCCGTGCACCAAAAGATTGGATCTCGTCATGCCTCAATTTCAACTGTTTCGATTGCATAAGCTGCAGTATGTCATTGTAAAGTCTGTCCCTCTTATTCTTTTCAGGAATAGAGTCGGGTAAATCTTTTCCAATAGACTGTAGCGCTTGTTGAGACGCCATAAGAACTTCAAACGCATTTCTCGTGGCAGTCGGTATATCCTCTTCTTCATTTACACGTACAGCATACTTCACAAACCTACCAAAGCTCTCCACAACAGGTACAACTGGCAGGTCCAAATCAACTCCGTCCACTTTCTCCTTGGAGGTCCCCACTTCTGCTCGTACAAGTTCGTAGTACGTCGCGCTAGAAGTTGTTGGAATGTGAGGGAGAATCGAAGCAGTGAAATAATCTCGAAAGGAGAGGTGTTCGTCGCTTTCACTCTTAATATTCCACGGAAGAAGCGTTTTCTTGGACGTCAAGCAAGTAACACACACATTGATCAGCACCACCATATTGCATTCTTGACACACGAGGCGCCTGTGAGGGGTCACGTGATCGCGATAATGAAAATAATGAATAAAATCGTGCGGTGCCTAAAATCGATGCGGGCGGGAAATGGGAAACAATGAATCAAATTGTAGTGGCCTTAATAAAAAATTTAGATAGAAAGGTAGGTGTGTGTTAGCCTCGTCCCCAGGCTCTCTTGGGGGAGGGGAAAAGAGAGCCTGGTAACGACTGCATGCGCATGCGCGAACCCTTACCAACAAAACATGGTAAGGCAATTTTCACAGGTAAAATTGCCTTTCGAGGGGACAAAAACCAACGTTTGAGTGATAGCCTCCTAGACACCATCACTAGCCGATAGCAAGATACTTTTCGAGTGCTTGGGCGACTTTTGAGCTTGACTGGTAGTACGATCAAGTAGTCCACGGATAATATATGGAGATTTTGGCGCATGCGCATGCAGTCGTTACCAGGTTCTCTTTTCCCCTCCCCCAAGAGAGCCTGGGGACGAGGCTAGGTGTGTGTGTGTGTGTGCGTGTTTGAAAAAATAGAAGAGGGGGTGGAGTGACGTCTGTCTGCTGTCCATGACTGGAGGCTATATGCTCTTCTAAAGACAGTGTATATTAAGGTACCATTTAACTAATAGCTTACTTATAGTTAGCTACAGATTTTGGCGTAAACTGCGTAAAAAGAAAATACATATAAAATTAGGAAACAGACTCAACAAAACTCACAAGTTCATGTAGAGAATCCATGGCTTTGCTCAATGCTAAGACGTCTCTTGACTAGTTTTGCCGCCACGAGCAACGTGATAGTCACATGAGCCTGACACTAGCAATATAAGCTACATTGCGCGAGGCAGGCAGGGCCAGCGGAAGTCCTTTAGCGTAGGTCCCAATGATGTCTGTATCATACAACATGAGTATCATAGCAATAAAGCCATTGATTGGCTATGATACTGATATGATATCTGTAGCATACAGCATGCAATAAAGCCATCGATATCTGTATCATACAGCATGCAGTATCGTAGGAATAACATTTATATCTTTATCAAACAGCATAAGTATCACAGCAATAATCTCAATGATCATGAAGTATTAGTATCATGGCAGTAATCCATGGCTCGGAGGCTCAATTGTCCTAATACTCACTCTATATGTGATACAGATAATACTGATACTCTGCTACTGAGACTAGACTAGAATTTTGACTAGAAGTTTATTACAAGATTTAGAAGTAGACTAGAAGTTTGTTGGAAGTAGATTAGAAGTACTAAAAGTGTACTTCTAACAGCCTCTAATAACTTCTAGTTCACTTCTAATGAATTCTAGTCTACTTCTGCTACATCTAGCAAACTTCTAGTCAACTTCTAGCACTTATAACGACGTCTAATAAATTTCTGGTTCACTTCTAGTACTTCTAACCACTCTTAAACTTCTAGTCTATTCATCTAGTTCACTTCTAGCATTCATCTAGTCCACTTCTAGTACTTCTAATAAACTTCTATACTACTTCTATTAACTCTAGTTTACTTCTAGCACCTCTAATAAACTTCCAGTGCTTCTTATAGTAGTTTATATTTAGTTAGAGGCACTAGAAGTGGACTAGAAGTTTACTAGAAGTAGACTAGAAGCACAGTTAACTTCTAGTGCTTTAACTAACTTCTACTAGATATAGAGGCAGCACTAGAAGTTAACTACAGCATCTCAACATCAGCAGAATAAGTGCAAACCTGTTGCACTTAATGTCAAACACACTACAATGCGCATGATGCCTACCTCACTGGAGTGAATGGAAGTCTACCTATATGGCAGCTCAACATCACCGGAATGAGTGCAAACCTGTTGCACTCACTAGAATGTGCACTATGACAAACTACTGCGTGTCAAACTCATCCGTTTGACCCGGGTGGTACAGGATGCCAAGCACTGCGTGCCACCAGGGTCAATCAGGTGGTTTTGATCACTTTCGATCGCCTAGAAGTGGACTTGAAGTTTACTAGAAGCACTAGAAGTAGACTAGAAGCACAGTTAACTTCTAGTGCTGCCTCTAGTTCTTTGCTAGAAGTCTTCAGATATCATACTCATTATGAAACATAAACTTACACACAAACTTCTAATATGCTTCTTATAGTCAAATTTCTAGTCTAATTTGAGTCAAACGGGTGAGTTCCATTGCCCACCAAGCACTGTGTGGCCTATGATGCAATCGAAGGCGATCGAGCTCACCCGTTTGACCTGCGTGGCACAGGACGCCAAAAATACATATGCCTGTGTAAGTTGAATTTGAAATAAGTCCATCATGATACACTTCTATTATAATACAAGTCATGTTTCCCTATCTCTTAAATCCAAAAAATAAACTTCTCCATCTAGAAGTTTACTAAAAACACTAGAAGTAGACTAGAAGCACAGCTAACTTCTAGTGCTTTAACTAACTTCCACTAGATATAGACTAGAAGTTTGACTATAAGTGGACTAGAAGTTTACTAGAAGCACTAGAAGTAGACTAGAAGCGGACTAGAAGCACAGCTAACTTCTAGTGCTGCCTCTAACTTCTACTAGATATAGACTAGAAGTTTGACTATAAGAAGCACTAGAAGTTTATTAGAAATTTATTAAAAGAACTACTAGTAGACTAGAAGTTTATTACAAGCACTAGTAGAAGTTAGAGGCAGCACTAGAAGTTAACTGTGCTTCTAGTCTGCTTCTAGTCTACTTCTAGTGCTTCTAATAAACTTCTAGTCCACTTCTAGTGCCTCTAACTAACTTCTACTAAATATAGACTACTATAAAAAGCACTGGAAGTTTAGAAGTAAACTAGAGTTAATAGAAGTAGTCTAAAAGTTTCAGATGAATACAAGAAGTGGACTAGATGAATGGACTAGAAGTTTAAGAGTGGTTAGTAGTACTAGAAGTGAACCAGAAGTTTATTAGACGTCATTAGAAGTGCTAGCAGTTGACTAGAAGTTTGCTAGAAGTAGCATAAGTAGACTAGAATTCATTAGAAGTGAACTAGAAGTTTATTAGAGGTTGTTAGAAGTACACTTTTAGTACTTCTACTCTACTTCTAACAAACTTCTTGTCTACTTCTAGTGCTTGTAATTAACTTCTAGTCTACTAGTAGTCCTTAATATTAGAAGTCGAACCGGAAGAAGACTAGAAGTGGATTAGAGGTATTGGTGAGCATGAATGAAGGATAATCAATGAATCAATATCCACATCACTAGAAGTTAACTGTGCTTCTAGTCTACTTCTAGTAAATTTCTAGTCCACTTCTAGTGCCTCTAACTAAATATAAACTACTATAAGAAGCACTGGAAGTTTATTAAAAGTAGTCCTTTTAATAAACTTCTAATAAATTTCTAGTGCTTCTTATAGTCAAACTTCTAGTCTATATCTAGTAGAGGTTAGCTAGAGGCAGCACTAGAAGTTAACTGTGCTTCTAGTCTACTTCTAGTGCTTCTAGTAAACTTCTAATATTTTACAATCTATCTCTCTCTCACACACACACACACACACACACACTATACTGAAATGCCACTCTTAAACTTCTAGAAATAAACTAGAAGCACTATTTTATTCACTAGTAAATATCTTTGTGAAACATAAATGGATGACAATATATGAGCAACCAGGAAGATACACGGTATCAATACAGTGTGTCTTTTCGTCCATTACTTTTAGAGTGGGAGGACTCATCAGCTGGTCCCACTTACGCATGCAACGTACTTCTAATAAACTTCTAGACTACTTCTATTAACTCTTCTAGGACTTGTAATAAACTTCCAGTGCTTCTTATAGTAGTGCTTCTTACAGTAGTAGTATTTCTTCTAGGACTTCTAATAAACTTCCAGTACTTGTTATAGTAGTAGTATTTAGTAGAAGTTAGTTAGAGGCACTAGAAGTGGACTAGAAGTTTATTAGAAGCACTAGAAGTAGACTAGAAACACAGTTAACTTCTAGTGCTGCCTCTAGCTAACATCTACTAGATATAGACTAGAAGTTTGACTATAAGAAGCACTAGAAGTAGATTAGAAGTACTAAAAGTGTACTTCTAACGACCTCTAATAAACTTCTAGTTCACTTCTAATGAATTCTAGTCTACTTCTGCAAACTTCTAGTCAACTCCTAGCACTTCTAACGACGTCTAATAAACTTCTGGTTCACTTCTAGTACTTCTAACCACTCTTAAACTTCTAGTCTATTCTTCTAGTCCACTTCTAGTACTTCTAATAAACTTCTAGACTACTTCTATTAACTCTAGTGTACTTCTAGTACTTCTAACAAACTTCCAGTGCTTCGTATAGTAGTCTATATTTAGTTAGAGGCACTAGAAGTGGACTAGAAGTTTAATTTAATTACTATAGAAGTAGACTAGAAGCACAGTTAACTTCTAGTGCTTTAACTAACTTCCACTAGATATGGACTAGAAGTTTGACTATAAGAAGCACTAGAAGTTTATTAGAAGTTTAAGGACTACTAGTAGACTAGAATTAAGTTGATTACAAGCACTAGAAGTTTGTTGGAAGTAGACTAGAAGTACTAAAAGTGTACTTCTAACAACCTCTAATAAACTTCTAGTTCACTTCTAATGAATTCTAGTCTACTTCTGCTACTTCTAGCAAACTTCTACTAGATATAGACTAGAAATTTATTAGAAGTACACTTTTAGTTCTTCTAATCTACTTCTAGTCTACTAGTAGTCCTTAATAAACTTCTAGTGCTTCTTATAGTCAAACTTCTAGTCTATATCTAGTAGAAGTTAGTTAAAGCACAAGAAGTTAACTGCTTCTAGTCTACTTCTAGTAAACTTCTAGTGCCTCTAACTAAATATATAAACTACTATAAGAAGCACTGGAAGTTTATTAGAAGTGCTAGAAGTAAACTAGAGTTAATAGAAGTAGTCTAGAAGTTTATTAGAAGTACTAGAAGTGGACTAGAATGCTAGAAGTGGACTAGATGAAAGTGCAACAGGTTTGCACTTATTCTGCTGATGTTGAGATGCTGTATTATAGACTCTCATTTACTCTAGTGAGGTATGCATCAAGTGCACTCATTCACTGTGTACAACTTCTGTGTACACCACTGTGTTTGCAGTGCTACCATTATCGCCAACATCATCATTGCCAACATCCTGATTGCTAAGAACCCAACTCTGGTTGCACATTGACAGCTCACTGTATCATACAGTGAACTTACTGATGCCTAGGTGGGACCAGCTCACAATATAGCTCACAATGGTATAAACAAAAAATATAATATATTATGATGAAATCAAGCATTAGTCCGTTCCAGCTTTGAAACCAATCTTGTTATACCATCGTCCAGGTCTAACTCCTGTCTACCAGTGTTTAATTTACAAGAGTTCGAGACAAAATCCATAGTCAGCTTATATGGCTTAATTGCATTTGAGGTTCTCAAAATTAATAACCAGTCCATAAATGTATATAATTATATTGGAATACTTTCTCCTTTGCTTCTTTATGACTTCTAAGTTCTTGAAGTGCTAGATCCCCAGCCACCTTCTCCATCCCAGCAAGTAATTGTCCTTCTACGTCAGAATTAATTTTATTTTTATTTTCTGTTATATCACCATGGAGGGCAGCAGTAGTAGCAGTTGTGGTTTCATCAGTTAATTCCTCACAGGCACTGGTTTCCATCACTATATACCCACAGTTTTCCTTGTACATGGCAAGATCAGGTCTTGAATTATAATATTTAGATGCTCGTGAATCACCTGATCCACTTGTGTTCGTAGTCACTATGAATCCCATTTTTTCTGCTTTACGATGAACTGCCGCGCACACAATTCTATTCTTTGTCGTTTCATCTAACTCTAGCTCTTCATGAGGAAGCTGTACAGGTACAGGAGGAAGCTGTACAGAAAAATCCAGTATGCCAGGGACTTCGTTCCGAATAATTGTAATAATGCTTTGCTTATCAAACACATTTTCACTGGACTTTGAAATTAGTTCACATACAGATTCCAATTTTGAAGCAGCAGAAGTTGCAGCAGCAGTTGCAGCAGCAGCAGTTGCAGCAGTAGATGCAGCAGCAGTTACACATGCCACTGTAGTTAACTGCAAATCGATGCGTATGGTGGTGTGTTCTGTTCTGGGGAGTATCTCACCAGATTCCTCATATTCAATAGTCGCAGCAAAATCAGTACCCACTGCCTTACTTGCAGGGATAGAATGTTTAAACTGGTATAGATAGAATTCGCACCCTTTCCAATTAGCAATCATAGCAAATTGTGCTCCATCAAATCGTACTGATGGGTTGACTTCTTTTACAAGCTCCAAATTTCTTTTCGCTTCATCCTCTGATTGAGATAGGAATGGATAATTGATGTTTACAAAGTAGTAGTATTTCTCCACCTACAGAGAACAAAGGTATGTAAGTTAACAGCCCTAGCACTTCCTTTTGATGGAGGAATATTGTTTAGCTACATTCACTCACTGATTTACTCATCTTCGGTACTTTAGCTGGTGGTTTACTGATACCCATTCTGTAGAAGTAATAAAAACCTTAACTATGCGAGCATACAATGCCAGAATACCATCATGCATAACACAAACACAGTAGGTACTGTGCACTAACTTGTACCACTGAGAGAGAACCCTGGGGCACTGAAAAAGGACACAGCGTCAACGGCGGAGCTCTTTCATGAAAGGTTAAGGGGCGTCAAATGTTCACGTGATGTTCATGCTGTATATCATTGGAATTATTGCTAATATTCATTGGATATCATTGGAATTATAGCTGAATATCGCAAATTGATACGAATATCAATCAATAGTTTATTGCAATGATACTATGTGGTATTTAGCGTCAGGCTGCATGAGACAGAAAATAATATTACGATATCTGTATCATTGTAATCATATAGCATATAGCATAAGCAATATTCTCAATGGTATATTTATTGCTATAATTATTAATATTATGCTTAATATTATGATACAGATAATTACAAATGTGTATTGATGTACATGGGTATCATAGTAAAAAAAACTATGATACTCATGATACTATTCATCAGTGTCAGAGCAATAATCCTAATGATATCGTATCATAACAATCATACACATTTGTAATTATTTGCATAATAATATTATGTTTCGTAGTGAAAATCTTGATCCATATCTAGCATCTCCTTGTATCATCATAGCACTTCCATTGTAGCATTTCCTTGTATCATATAATATCATGATTACACCAAAGCAATCACCTCCATACCTTACGTCAGAGGAATCAGTGAAAAGATCAAGAGAATCTGCGCTAAAGTTGGCATCAGAGTCATGTTCAGATCGGGAAAAACACTCAGATCCCTCCTGACCAAGGTCAAGCCCAAAACAGATCCAACAGATACAACAGGAGTCGTGTACCGCATCCCCTGTATGGACTGTGACCGTTCATACATTGGAGAGACCTGCAGAACACTCAATGTACGACTAAAGGAACATCAGCGCTGCTGTAGGAACTTCGAATCACAAAAATCAGCTGTGGCACAGCATGCCATTGAGGAGGATCACAGGATAGACTGGAGCAACAGCACGGTAATTGATAAAGAACCACAATGGCACCGGAGAAGACTCAAAGAAGCCCTACACATCAAGAAGCACAGTAACTTTAATCAGGACCAGGGGCTCACAGTAAGTCCCATATGGAATAGTGATATCTCAGCCACTTGAGTGACAGAACTTAACACCTATCATGCAGCCACCTGTCCAGCAATTCAACACCTGAACTGCATGTACACTGTCATTCATTTCCTTTCACACCTGTCTCACCCTTATACCCCCCACTGGTATTTAATGTTTGGTTTTGTCAACTTCTCTGCATTGACCTGATGAAGACCTAGCTACCATGGTCGAAACGTTGTCATAATAATAATAAAGAAAGTTTCAGTCGTGTGATAGTCCACTAAATTCTAGCTATACAATATCATGAATATTATTTTTAATTGCCAAAAAATCTCATTGATCATACAATATTAGAGTATCATGGCAATAATCCAAATGATGTCTGTAGCATACAGCATGAGCATCATTGGCAATAAGCAATATTCTCAATGATATATTTATTGCTATGATACAAGGACATGCTAAATATTGAGCATGATATTCACTACAAACTATAATATTGATATAATAATTAGGACTGATCAGTAATGAATGAATGCAAGGATACTACGGCATCTGGCAATTAAAACTTTTATCTAATATAGCTCACAATGGTATGAACAAAAAATATATTATGATGAAATCAAGCATTAGTGCGTTCCAGCTTTGAAACCAATCTTGTTATACCATCGTCCAGGTCTAACTCCTGTCTACCAATGCTTAATATACAAGAGTTCGAGACAAAATCCATAGTCAGCTTGTATGGCTTGCATTTGAGGTTCTCAAAATCAATAACCAGTCCATAAATGTATATACATTGGAATACTTTCTCCTTTGCTTGTTTAAGTTGTTGATATGCTAGATCCCCCGCCACCTTCTCCATCCCAGCAAGTAATTGTCCTTCTACGTCAGAATTAATTTTATTTTTATTTTCTGTCATACCACCATGGAGGGCAGCAGTAGTAGCAGTTGTGGTTTCATCAGTTAATTCCTCACAGGCACTGGATTCCATCACTATAAACCCACAGTTTTCCTTGTACATGGCAAGATCAGGTCTTGAATTATAATATTTAGATGCTCGTGAATTACCTGATCCACTTGTGTTCGTAGTCACTATGAATCCCATTTTTTCTGCTTTACGACGAACTGCCGCGCACACAATTCTATTCTTTGTCGTTTCATCTAACTCTAGCTCTTCATGAGGAAGCTGTACAGGTACAGGAGGAAGCTGTACAGAAAAATCCGGTATGCCAGGGACTTCGTTCCGAATAATTGTAATAATGCTTTGCTTATCAAACACATTTTCACTGGACTTTGAAATTAGTTCACATACAGATTCCAATTTTGAAGCAGCAGCAGTTGCAGCAGCAGCAGTTGCACATGCCACTGTAGTTAACTGCAAATCGATGCGTATGGTGGTGTGTTCTGTTCTGGGGAGTATCTCACCAGATTCCTCATATACAATAGTCGCAGTAAAATCAGTACCCACTGCCTTACTTGCAGGGATAGAATGTTTAAACTGGTATAGATAGTAGAATTCGCACCCTTTCCAATTAGCAATCACAGCAAATTGTGCTCCATCAAATCGTACTGATGGGTTGACTTCTTTTGCAAGCTCCAAATTTTTTTCACTTCATCCTCTGATTGAGATAGGAATGGATAATTGATGTTTACAAAGTAGTAGTATTTCTTCACCTACAGAGAACAAAGGTATGTAAGTTAATAGCCCTAGCACTTTCTTTTGATGGAGGAATATTGTTTAGCTACATTCACTCACTATCTTTGGTACTTTCGCTGGTGGTTTACTCATAGCCATTCTGTAGAAGTAAAAAAAAACCTTAACTATGCGAGCATACAATGCCAGAATACCACAACACAAACACAGTAGGTACTGTACACTAACTTGTACCACTGAGAGAGAATCCTGGGGCACTGAGAAAGGACACAGCGGCAATGGCGGAGCTCTTTCGTGAAAGGTTAAGGCAGAGGAGGTTGGACATGACGCACATTTACGCTACAGTCACATGACCTTGGCATGCACATTATACATCTACGCGTTCTGAAGAATGCAATTTGCGAGAGTAGCTGGTAGCTAAAATGTTTGCGTTTGTGAACTATAGCCAAATCTGAAGCTGAAACGGAGGTCAATAGTGTAGATCTAATGTTCTGACAGTGAAAGGATCTTACTACAATCGAAAAATACGTTTGTCGGTTTTGCCACACGGAGAACCGAGTTTTCTTGATTTACAAGGAGTTTGAGGGGTGGACGGGCGGGGTATGGTGCCGGGTCGTCTTTTCTCGTGGATTTCAACATGCTTTCTCATTCAAGACTGTCTCCAAGGCTTTAGATCGTGACTTAGATTTTGTATAGTGTTATATATGGAGCAACACGCCCACATTTTATGCACACGTGATCGTGTCCAACCTCCTCTGAGGTTAAGGGTCGTCAAATGTTAACGTGATGTTCATGTGACACAAAGGTCAAAGTTCTCAAAGCGTGCACGATGTCATCACTCTAGCATGCGTACGTAAAGATGTCCTTTGCACCAAAAGGGCCTGGCGCCTGGGTACAAGACTAGGGTTTGGTACACTTCCAATCACCTACTTGTTCTGCACAAAGCAAAAATGGGCCAGTTACGTAGGTATTAACCAAAGATTAAAGCTTCCAAGTGGTTTCCACGCTCCAAGGTACCGTGGGGTGTGAAGAACAAGTCCGAGATGCGAAGTGTACCAGATTTTGGATTCGCAAATGAAGTACATTGTACATGTATGTAGCAGTTAGCGTGGTAATAGGTACACACTAGTGTTGGGCGATTAACCGGTATTGCGATTAAACCGGCAATATTTAAGGTTGCAATCATTCAACCGTTGATAATCTCTATAGAACGATAATCGTAGCTAGCGATATCATCGCTATCGCGCATGCTCCATAGGCCACAAGGCCACGTGTTACTCTTAGCGCATGCCCAGTACACCAACCACAAGGTCACATGTCCAGCAGCAGCTGGTACGTGTTTATCGCGCGCACTTGGGCTGCTGATAAGATGGCAGAGCTAGTTTGTGGTGCCTATGTAGTAAAAAAGAAGAACACTAAGAGCGCTGTTTGGCAACACTTTGGACTTAGGGCTACCGAGGAAGGTGTCATTGTCGACAAAGAACAGGACAAACCGGTATGTCGAACGTGTGGTAGAAGTGTGCAAGCTAAGGGAAGTAACACAACAAATTTATTTCAACATATGAGGGAGCACCATCCCATAATCTATGCTGAGATTGCCCCCAAGGCACCAAAGCAAGGCTCAAGTGCTCAAGCTAGTTTGTCAGATGTGATTGCTAAGTCTACGAAATATTCGCCAAGCAGTGCCCAGGCCAAGGAACTGAATCGTGCAGTAACGTACTATTTGGCTAAGGATGCTGTGCCGCTGTCTACAGTTGACAAGCCTGGTTTTAGGCACATGGTATCAAAGCTGAATCCTCGCTACCACCTACCATCAAGGAAGCACTTTTCAGACCAGGAAATCCCTCAGCTCTATTCACATGTCAGAGATTCTGTCGTAATGCCCGCATTGAAAGAGGCTGAATCTTTTTCAGCAACCACAGACTTGTGGACAAGTGCTGCAACTGAGCCTTACATGACGCTTACAGTCCATTTCATTGACAAAATGTGGAATCTACAATCATTTTGCCTTGATACAGTGCCAATCTTTGTTGATCATACTGGGCAGAATATAGCAGACACTGTTAGGATATCTTTGACAACTGGCAGCTGTCAACAGACAAGTTGGTGGCTGCTACTACTGATAATGGTAGTAACGTAGTTGCAGCTTTCAATACCCTCAATCTTTTGCGTATTAGCTGCTTTGGTCATAATCTTGATTTGGCAATCAAGAAAGGCCTTAATATAACACAAATACAACGAGCTCTTGGTAGGTGCCACTCCCTTGTTGAGTTGTTCCACCGTAGTTGGAAAAAGAATCGTGATCTCAGACAGAAACAGCAGCTACTTAATCTTCCACAGCACAAGTTAAAGGGTGAAGTGGCCACAAGGTGGGGATCCACCTACGAAATGGTGTCCCGTATTGTTGAGCAGCAGCAAGCACTGAGTGCTGTATTGGCTGAAGATAGAAAGAACTGGCACAAAATGCCATCAGATGCAGAGTTCTCTGTTTTGGAGACAGTTGTTGGCGTACTTAAACCCCTCTCATATTTGACAGATGCTCTATCAGGAGAGAAGGAAGTGACTGCTTCAGCTGTGGTTCCTCTGTTGAAGCATGTCAAAGCAAAGTGTACCCCAACTACTGGATCTTCAAGATTGGCAAAAGAGATGCAAACCACAATATGGAGTGACATAGAGCCACGGTATAGCTCTCATGTGGTCTTGGATACTCTAAGTATTGCTAGCTTTTTGGATCCAAGGTTTAAGGATCACTACCTTCAAGATAAGGAGGGCACTCTTCTGTCAGTCAAAGGCGAATCCTTAGAGGTCTCTGTAGATCTTAATACTCCGTCTGAGAACAGTCAGTCTACCACGGCTTCTCCCTCAACTACTGAAGACACTACCACTAGAACAGAGGCACCTCCAGCAAAATGACTGAAGGGCTTAGCAGCAGTTTTGCAGCATATCAGCAATGAAGAGGGAGCAGCCAATGCACAACCCACTTTGTCTCCAGCTGAGAAGATCGACAAGGAAATCCAGGCTTACCTTGATTTGCCTGTGGCACTGTCTGATACTAACCCTCTCACGTGGTGGAGAATGGAGCATGCCAGTTTTCCTCATCTTGCTAAAGTGGCAAGAAAATATCTTTGCATTTGTGGTACAAGTGTGCCATCAGAGAGAGTGTTTAGCACAGCTGGACATGTCTGTAATGACAGCAGAAGTCGATTGTTACCCGAGAATGTGAACAAACTCATTTTTTTGGCCAAAAACATGAAATAATTTGTACATTATTACTACTTGTATTTTTTTTTTGTACTCACAACAATTTGATACAATAATCGTTATAATCGTGATATTGTTTATGGGCAATAATCGTTCAGCATTTTTTAGACATCGCCCAACACTAGTACACACACACACACACACACATTAACCATGTGTGTAAGTATTAGAACGCGAAAGTGTCATACACAGCATACACATGCACTTAGGAGTGTTGTCATGACCCACTGTAAGCATTAGAACGCGAAACAGTGTCATACTCAACACACATGCACATGCACATGCACACACAAGTAAGTACACACATCCACACTGCTTTGAATAAGGGTAAAGGGACAATAAAATACACCACAACTAATTATGGTGTTACATCCCACAGTATTAGCAAGTGACTCCAACACTGCATATGACATAGAGAGCTACAGCTATAAGGAGGGCAAGTCACTAAAGTACGATTAAATCCAGTTGAATCGGGCTAAACTCTGGGTATTTAACCATAATAGGAAGGTTTGATGGGAACATATTGGTATAATAGTAAGTTAACTAGAGAAATGTAGAACATTTTGGGGCGAGCCTGATCGAGCTATAGCTGTACGTTGCACACTGTATTTATACTTTATAGCTAATTCTCAACATTATCAATCATAGTAAATCTATAACAAACGTGTAATTTTAACAATATTTGTGTTATAATCAAATTTTGTTGAATTTCATAAACTTTTGTGCGAGTGTACAGCAGGCTGATCAAGAGAAGCACATAATGCACTCTGCCATTGAACACGATCTTGCTGAATGCATATTTACTGCATTAAAAATTGTGTCATACAATGTGATTATTCGACTTACTTGCTAGCTAGATTCACCAATCGAGGAGATCTAAGTGACTGTGCCATCGAGCAGTATTCAGTATATGCTATACTGCTCGATGGCACAGTCACTTACCAATGATCTCCTCGATTGGTGACAGAGTGAATCTATCTCGCCTCACCAGCTCACTGATACCAGACATAAGATTACGCCGACGGTTCGCTAGGATAGAACGGCACCGTACTGATCAGTGGAGGGGACAGCCTGGAGCTTGTCATCAGCATAGCTATGCATTGAACAAAGGGAAACTCAAGCAAGAGAGTTTTCAAGTCGCCAACAACGAAGGGCAGCCGAGACTCCTCTCCTTTCGTGTAAATTTACAATAATTTCGATAAATTAGAGCGGCCAGAGGCCCATGCATGAGAATGCGCAATAGAATATTTCGCGTTTATGTCCATAGAGACATGCAGGGTGACGGACGTACGGACAATATATATATATATACATATACAATTCGCGCACAGCCACACCGTTTATGTGGAGCTCGCTCAGGCTCGCCCCAATAATGATCTCTAGCAATTTACCGCATGTTAGCATTACCACTTACATACTAGTCAGCGCAACCAGTCGCTAGCCCACCTAAAATAGACACATGGCACACAGAATGAATGAGCTCATCATGTGACGACACATGCACACACAGATATGAACACATCCATACACATATGCTAGGCAGAGGGTTACATATACTAGTCACACCACAGTTAATTATCGTGTTATATACATCCCACAGAATTAGCAACACAGCATATCATTAATATCACATGGCCCAATAGCAATAGCCTAAAAGCACATGGTAACAGAGCCAACCCCAGCCATAAGGAGGGTAAGTCACTAAAATAAGATTTAATCTAGTTGAATCTGCACTAAACTCTGGGTGTAGCCTGATACAAACAAGGATCCTATGATAATAGTAGCAACTCACTGTAAATTAATAACGGCTTCCAGCAATTTACTGCATGCTAATAATTTATATTACCTATTATCGATCAGAAATATATCGCAAGCTCACTAAATAGACATGTGACACATAGAATGAGCTTATCATGTGATAATATGGAGAATCAAGAAAGTCAAAGTGCACCAAAGAGCACGCCACCGGACTCCTCCTGTAGCTGACCATAGGTTGGGAGATTGATGGGACCGAAACCTATGGCCAGTGAGGAACAGACTGGGTTCTCCCCTGATGACCGGAATAGTGGAACTGAAAACTTACTTAACATATTGTTATACAGTCATATATATTACCGTGTACTAGTTTAATAATGCATATTACATGTAATGATCAGTGCAGCAACTCTTGAGTGTAGGTATGAAACAATAGGTGCGTACAGCCTGTGCTCAATGTGACAGCGGACAAGGCCATTCCCAAGCATTTTTAATTCATCTCTACACACAACGTACTCTTTGAGTACGGGGCTGGTTTTTGGTGAAGCAGGGCCCAACCTTTGATCTCCTTGCTGACGATTGGGAAGGGGTCTGTCCCTCCATGGTCAGTCGGGAATGGCTGGACCTCAGTCGTCGACTCAGGGGCGGCAACTCTCAGCTTGCTGGGGGGAGGTTACTGTCTGAGCACTACAAGCATGTTCCCAATGACAACATGACTAGAGTTGCTGGACTTACAAAATACATTGTGCATACATCATTATTGCTCGTATTTACACATCTTGTATGTACAATATATAAATAATCAGAAATATGGATGTGACCACTTTTCTATAAACACAATCCCTCGAATACCAACGCCATGCCTCGCACGCATCCAAACTAAGAGCCACCCTGGAACAACAGCTGAACATGGAGATGTACAAAACCATCCCAAGAGAATACCAACCTAAACAGCTGAAAGCTAGCAAAACATCCCTTGCTGAAGAATTTATGAAGGAGTACAACCAGCTATTCTTCAAGTACCTTGAAAAAGTAGTCACCAATAATCAAATTGAGCTACAGTTGCACACGTCAGCCCCCACCAGTATTATCGTCCAAACGGAGTAAATCTCAACTATCAGCAACTGAAATTACGAGCCTATACCAAAAAGTTCTAGTCGACAACCACATCGAAGATCGAATTGCCATACCAGAGTTGCAAATCAAGCTACAAGAAGAAAGCAAGGCCCCTACAACCAGTACTAGACCAAAGAAGCAGATAAGACAAAAGAGGAAATGCCCAACACCAGCTCCTGGACCCTCTAAACACACGAAATAAGGTCATTTTTATTCTTAGGCCCCCAAGAAACCCGGACACCTCCTTGATGGTGCATAATCTTAGCAGTTTGACTCTCTCCCTCGAAGAATTACAGCTGCTAAGTAAAGGTTTATCTTTTGCCCCCCACCCTAAGATACCAGTTAAAAAAGCATACACACAAGTTTTTGACTGCTTTGATTCATTTGCAAAATCTGTACGGCAAAAATATGTAGACACTGTCAAATACTTTTCAAGGGCCACCCCTGTAGCTCAAGAAGAACCGACAACAAGAAGCAAAATTTATCAACCCATGAAATTCATGCCTAAATCAAAATAAAATACATTAGAACAACAATTTTCAGGAATATCAAGTGCAGAGCATTATATAGAATTAACCATGGATAATCTAAACACCCTATTCCCAATAATAACCATACGATTTACTAGCAATGTTTCAAAGGCGGACGAAATAGCCATTAAAAAATTCAAAGGATTAAGTTACTATTAAGCCTGCAGGCAGACAAGAACCTCGGGAATGGACACGAATGATTACCTTAGCACAGTGTATGAGCCATCTTGCAGACACTACCACCTATAGATTAGCGGAACAGTACCCAGAGAAACCATCAGAAGACAGCTCATGAATACGGTTGCCAGTTTTAAGCCACAACTCTCTGGTTACAGCAGAAGGCTATACGAGTTTCTTTTATCGGAACCAGATCATTCCCGAATACCACAGTTTTACGGTATTCCTAAGATTCAAAGTATAAAAAGCAATTGAATAAAATTGAAGGATTAAGTAGGGATGGCAGGACCAAAAAGTACATGAACAAGATTTGTGGGGATAATCAAATCCACTATACATCCCTACGCTTGCTTTTTTCTCAATTATCATGCACCTGTTGATATTGATTTCCATATAGGGAAGCGGGTTTGCTTCAGCATGTTATAAGTGCTATCCTTTGAATTTTGACTCTATGCATGTGGGAGAACTTATTACTATTATGACTTGGATAGTCAGTTGATTGTTGCATTACTATTCCTGCGCCCCATATAGCTACTTGACAAAAGCAAGCGTAGGGATGTATAGTGGATGTGATTATCCCCACAAATCTTGTTTATGTACTTTTTGGTCCTGCCATCCCTACTTAATCCTTCAATTTTATTCAATTGCTTTTTATATTTGTTACTGTTCCTTTTTTAGTGCCTCTGAGCAAAGCCAGCAATCTGCAATGGCATGGTTTACCATTCAATTTTCAACTTCATGGTTGAGTCTATAATGTGTTTTCTTTAATTTTGTGTTAGTAGCTATGTATAAGTCTATGAATATTGTATCAATTTTATGTGTGTGAGACTGCATATGTATAATAATATTTCGTTCATGGATACACCATCAAAAGGTTGGCCTATAAGCGTACACATGCAAGTCTTGAAGATTAATCTTTGATTCAGGTTACCGGACAAGTTCCACTGTTAATCTTTTGACACTCTCACAGGCTGTGTTGTTTTGCATCATGGCACGTACTACTAGTCTATTAAAGCATGCATCAGTGGGATTCTCGAGACGCAGCTAACAAGTGCTAAATTACCAATCTGCTGTTTATATTATGTTCCAGTGCTGTACTGACATCTGTCCGATCCGATGCACGCGACTGCATGCCCCTCATTAACGTATATGGGGGTTAATGATATGCAAGCCGCGCATGTGGCGGTAAAAATTATAGCTATACTGTTCAGCTTGTAACTTTTGTTGTGAACAAGCTATGACCTTATCTAAGGTACCATTGAAGAGAGCACAAAAAGTGCCTTCTAGCAGTACCAAGATCACCAAGAAGGGTAGTCTTTACTAGTGACAATGGCGGCCACGGTGGTCAAACCGCGCCTGGCTAGGGCAGACTTTGAATTTTGTGCAAATCAGTAATGGGCATGCTGCACCTCTAGGCCCCGGTACACAATTAGGTAAGTAACAGAGCTATCCTTATGTATAATCTGGAGACTACTGGACTTAATACCTGGTGAACACCAAACACACTTTAAAAGAACAAATAATTCATGACTTTAGACTGACTTCCATCCAGAATACAACATAGCTAAGCTATCAAACACAAGTCAGGCTAAACTTTAGTACTAGTACTAGCTACAGTCCAAGCGAAAGTTCTTCGTGACAATAGACTCTTCGTAGGGCCACTCCAATTTGATGTTTAGTATGGCGACTCAATATTTTGCCACATAAATGTAAATTAGTGGGTGTGGTTTAAACATGCGCATGCGCACTTTGCTGCTATACTTGGTGTAGCTGGGGGCAGTTTTCGTCAAGATTTTTGCAGGAGATGACCAGCTGTGGGTCAGTGCTGAAACAAAGTGGGGAATTTTGTGCTGTTTCATCTACAGTTTTTGACAGCCACAGTCTTTGGCTCACTTATTCGACAAGGTGGGGCAGTGGTCCAGATCAAAAATAATGATATTCATCATATATATATAAGATTATAGTTGTCCGTCCGTCCGTCCGTTACAGAAGGTCACCGGAAGTGACTTGACCCCGGGACACAAGAGGCGATATCTCCGGCCCTCGAGCATTACAGGCTAGAACAAGAGGATCTCTGTGAGGGCCAGCCATGGCACTAGCTACAGGCACGAACACTAGCTTCTTGGACGGGCTGTACAAAACCAAGCAACAAATGGGGACTTATATTCAGTGCCCTGCATTTAGGCAAGTAGCTTGATTCGTGAGGAGACATTATCTGAGTGGTCATCACGGAGGTAGGAGATTCTGACCTTGGCTTCTGCAGCTCTCAAGCCTTGCGAGGAGAGCTACGTGCAAGCTAACGACTTTTCTGGGCGGTTGATTGATTTAGCCATGGGCTCAAACAGGATGTCGTAAATGCGCATGCTCAATAGAATGTTCCAGAACACAGGTAAAGGGCAGTCTTATAGCCGCTTTGCTAATCTGCAGTTGCAATTAAACTAGCACTCTGGCCTATGGCCATGCACCCAGTATGTATACTTCATTATGTAGCACTAATCATCAGTATAATTGTGCACAGACTGTCTTCTGCGTGCAGTGTGTGCATACAACTATCCCCTACTTTGTGAGTTCCAAATGCCAAAAATACAGAAGTCATGTGCAGCAGGGGGCGAGCGAAGCGAGCCCCCCTGCTTGTAATTTATAATGATATAAATATAGTCCTACCTACTGACTCAGTCTTTCTAGTTACCCTACTCAATAAATCAAATTGGAGTGGCCTAGTGAGCTGTCTTGTCTGCTGACCTTGGACAAACTGTTGTCTGGAATGAACTTTGAATTTTGTGCAAATCAGTAATGGACATCCTAGAATGAGCACAAGGGTAGATTTATGATCCATACTATGGAATCGATACTGTGTAAACCGTCTGAGAATGAAGCCTTGGAAAACTGGAAAAAGTTCATTGAGCTACCTGGCTTCTATGTCAAGTATGGGGGCCCGTGTGGCGCGCCAGCTATGAATATTTTACAACTTCCTTTTTCCGATAAAATGGGCACCTTAGTGTAGACTGAGTCCTACATAATTCCACCTCACTGCTAATGCTCCTACAAAACCTCACTGATGCCATATTAGTTACCATGGATGTCAGCAATCTCTACCCATCTATTCCTCCAGTGGCATAGGAAGCACGGGTGCACCGGATGCTGGCGCACCCATGAAATTTTCTTGGGTTCATACAGGCTTGTAAAGTGGCACACTGGAAGGAGTGGTTTCAAGGCTGGTGCCTCCCCATCCTGGCCAGGCATGACTAGATTTATCTCATAACATAACGTATTAGCTAAGCCCAGGCCCATACTGGACCAATCGTTTATTTCTTTACTGAGAAACTGTAGCCAGCAGCCTCGTTTATGCCACAATGGGCGGGATTTTCGATCGACAGTGGGCGTGCCATGGTGAAATTTTCGCGCGCAGTTCAGTGTTTGGTGCACCCCTTTACTGGAACATCTTCCTACGCCACTGTCCTCAGACAGACATGCTTCAAATAGTTTATGATGAAATGAATCAAAACAGGCACCTCCTTCCTTTCGATCCTAATCTCTTCATAAAATTGTTGCATATCAATGTCAACCACAACTACTTTGAGTTTGCATCCCTGATCTTCCAGCAAATTAAAGGTACAGCAATGGGTGCAGCATTCTCTCCGACAGCTGCTAATATCTTTATGTCAGTAACCATCAGAAGATTTTTACGTACCCAGAATAAGAAACCACTTCTATTGGTCCGCTATATTGATGACATCTTCATGATCTGGACCCACACTGAAGATGAATTAAAGAAATTTCTCACAGACTTGAATAGCCATAACTCTGCTCTCTCATATACATACCACTACTCTCTATCCACAGTCGATTTCCTGGATCTAACCATTTACAAAAGCCCAAGGTTTGCAGTTACCAATATTCTTGATACATAAACATTCCAAAAGCCTCACAACTTATTCCAGTATCTTCACTACACCTCGAACCACCAAAAATCTGTGCACAAGGCAATCATATCTGGAGAACTAATCAGATATAGTACAACTCAAAAGTTTCTTCAATATACTCGAGAGGGCCATGCCAAGTACTTGCATGACTTTCTACTGTACACGAGTGTTATATTCTGTAGTTTTGAATGTGAATGCATGCCCTTGCAGTACAACAGCATGTCATTACAGCTCGCACTAGCTCGACGCTCGAGCGCGAGGCCCGCGCACGCCATCGATATGAGGGCCGGCTAGCGCTAGCGCATGGCGCAATTACGTACGTACGCGAGCGCGTGGTATACGTACGTGTGCGCGCGCACGCATAACAGCGTTTAATGTTAATGATATTCATTGAACAGAACACCGTGCACCGCGTGGCTTGAGCCTCACGTTCGTGCGCGTGCGCGTAGCACTTAAGCTGCGAGTGCAAGCAGCGTGTATGCGTGCTGGCTACGTGCATATAAAGTGTATGTAACAAGTAAGCTCAGTTTTTGGAAGCAGGGTACAGTTATACCAGGAGCATATGAGCCGCCTGATGGCATCCAAAGAGTATCTGAGAGTGAAATGGATGGGTGGCAGCAGCGATGGGCGGGAGCAACTAGTTGAAAAGAAATGGTGTGTTTCTCCCCCATCTGCTTTGTTGGAGGGACAAGAGATACAAATTAAATTGGGAAAAAGCCCAGGAGCAAAGGTCTGGGCTGCAGTTTACCTGGGTCCTGGCAATGTGACAACTGGAGATGCACAGGTATGCAGCCATAAAAAACTATAGATAATGTCTGGCATATTTTTAGTTCATAATACGAGTTGTGCTAATTATCTGCAACCACTTGATTATTATTTTTGTTATATATATGTATGTATAGGGTTCAGAAAAGAAGGAGACTAAATCTAAGAAGGAGACTAAAGCTAAGAAGAAATCTTCAACCAACTCTTCAAAGGTTGGTAAATACTGTGTACTATAAGGCTGGTATTGGGCAGTAGCACTCATGAAAGAATTTAATGATTGTGAACCAGCTTATATAGTAACATCTCCAGCTGCCTTTGATCAGCCCTCTTTAAAAGCTGACCTCTATAAGCTGCCATGAGTGTGGTACACATCCAGACTTTTGTGCTTCAAGCCTTGCATGAATTCAGGGAGTGTTTAACTGCTTTGTTCACTTTTGTTACTTGGTATGAAATCACAGAATCTACATCTCGTTCACTTACATGTGTATATTACCCCCCCCCCCCCCCAAAACACACACACACAAATGCACATACACACTCACACTGCAACTGCAGAGCACTGGTGAGGCATGCCTAGAGATTGGTTCGGCTCCACCTGTTGATCTAAAGAAAGACCTTGAGGTACAGTTGTACCTAATTACCTCTTCCCTTTACATGCACTGACCATGCAGATTTTCTAGAGGGTAAGAAAGGTGTGGTTACAAAGCTTATATAGTGTAGACGTAGCCGAATGATACATACCGTATAGCAGGAAATTTTTGCTGGTGCAAACTTTCGCGGAATTGCTTGTCAGCCCTTCAGAAGAAATTTTCGTGGTTTTAATTTTCGCGTCACCGAGCGCGCGCCACGCCATAGTATGGTATACGTACGCTGCCTATTCAAAATTTCGCGGTTCTTATTTTCGCGGCGGCCGACCGATCCGCAAAAAAACGCGAAATTTTGCACCAAGCGAAAATTTCCCGCTATACGGTAACTTTTTAATAAATATACAGTATCAGTCTATTTTACTTTCCACATACAGAATGAAGGGAATGGTGAGCAGCCATCCAAAGCTGAAGACGTTGATCCAAAGTCTTTAATCATCAGCAGTCCAGACTATAAGTCAAAAGTATCCTCATCAAAGGATTCAGAAGCGTTATGCTACAACACTCCCATTAAGAATGAACTGGAACACATACACGAACGGTTAAGTGACATTGAAAAAACTCTTGAAACAGTGCTAAACAAGTTGACTGAACCAAAATCTGATATATTGCTGGACCTCTTCTCTAACTTGGAAGAATCTCAAGCAAGTCTGAACAACGTGCAGGCTCAGAGTTTTGACGATCAGACTAAGCCGTCGATAAGCAACGAAGACCTGAAGACAGTGCAGTCCACTCGCACAGGTCCACAACAGTCACTCTTTCTCGACGAACAGCGAGTGTCACGTGCACTTTTTCAAGAGACTTCTCTCTTGCCCAGTTTTGAAGAGCAATCAGTTAGTCTTGAACAGAAAACCCCTGCTCACAATCTTGAACAAGAACCCCTTCACTCATTAAATCAAAAGCAACCCCATTGTCTCACTCTCGGGCAACAACCTCCCCAGTCTCTCAATCTCAAGCAGCAACCTCGTCAGTCTTTCGATCTTGAGCAGCAACCTTCTCCGACTCACAGTCTCGGGCAGCAACATCGTCAGTCTTTCGATCTTGAGCAGCAACCTTCTCCGACTCACAGTCTCGGGCAGCAACATCGTCAGTCTTTCGATCTTGAGCAGCAACCTTCTCCGTCTCACAGTCTCGGGCAGCAACATCCCCAGTCTCTCACACTCGGGCAGCAACCTCAACAACATCCCCAGTCTCTCACACTCGGGCAGCAACCTCAACAGTCTCTCACACTCGGGCAGCAACATCAACAGTCTCTCACACTCGGGCAGCAACCTCAACAGTCTCTCACACTCGGGCAGCAACATCAACAGTCTCTCACACTCGGGCAGCAACCTCAACAGTCTCTCACACTCGGGCAGCAACCTCAACAGTCTCTCACACTCGGGCAGCAACCTCAACAGTCCCTCACACTCGGGCAGCAACCTCAACAGTCCCTCACACTCGGGCAGCAACCTCAACAGTCTCTCACACTCGGGCAACCTCAACAGTCCCTCACACTCGGGCAGCAACCTCAACAGTCCCTCACACTCGGGCAGCAACCTCCACAGTCCCTCACACTCGGGCAGCAAAATCAACAGTCCCTCACGCTCAGGCAGCAACTCGGGCAGCAACCTCAACAGTCTCTCACACTCGGGCAGCAACCTCCACAGTCCCTCACACTCGGGCAGCAACCTCCACAGTCCCTCACACTCGGGCAGCAAAATCAACAGTCCCTCACGCTCAGGCAGCAACTCGGGCAGCAACCTCAACAGTCTCTCACACTCGGGCAGCAACCTCAACAGTCTCTCACACTCGGGCAGCAACATCAACAATCTCTCGCTCTCGAGCAGCAACCTCCTCATCTGCTAAACCCACCACAAAAATTTAAATATCAGCCTACAGGAATGCAGCCACCGTCAGTGTTGCTACCTTCTTTCTTTGAGCTAACAACGGAGCAGATCCGGAGGATTAAAGAGGCAAGCAGCTCTAGAAAGAACTTTGCTGCGAAGCTGGTCCATGAAATTTTCCCTCAAGAAGTGCTAACAAGCAGTAATGTTAACGGTAGAAAGGGGAAAAGCAAGCTAGATCCTGATAAGATGTCCACAGTACGCCAAATTGTTTATACATATTGGCCACTTAAACCCGGCGCATGTGAAGAAAAAGACTGGGCATCTAAATGTACAAAAGCCATCGATGAAGCTGGTAGGCGTCTAAACAGAAAAAAAATGAAAAAGAAAAAGAAAAATAAAGGAGATTCCACGTCTGTTTCCTCTTCTGACTAGATTTGGACCAATTTTGGTTTGGATTCTAAATGACTATTACTTATATACTTTTGAGTTAAGAATGGCACTGGATAATGTTACAATAACTATTTTACCTATCTTGCTGAATTCAGTTCTAAGTGTGCATACATCAGAAACTACTGAGTGTGTGTTCTGATTTGGAGTAGATGTGAGTGCCTTGGACTTTGAGTGTGTGTTGGACTTCGAGTGTGTTCTGACTTTGAGTGTGAGTGTGTTCTGACTTTGAGTGTGTTCTGACTTTGAGTGTGTTCTGACTTTGAGTGTGTGTTGGACTTCGAGTGTGTTCTGACTTTGAGTGTGAGTGTGTTCTGACTTTGAGTGTGAGTGTGTTCTGACTTTGAGTGTGTGTTGGACTTTGAGTGTGTTCTGACTTTGAGTGTGAGTGTGTTCTGACTTTGAGTGTGTGTTCTGACTTTGAGTGTGTTCTAACTTTGAGTGTGTGTTCTGACTTTGAGTGTGTGTTGGACTTCGAGTGTGTTCTGACTTTGAGTGTGAGTGTGTTCTGACTTTGAGTGTGTGTTGGACTTCGAGTGTGTTCTGACTTTGAGTGTGAGTGTGTTCTGACTTTGAGTGTGAGTGTGTTCTAACTTTGAGTGTACAAACACTGTATATATGTTCTGATTGAGATAACTTTAAGTGTGTTGGACTTTGAGTGTGTTTTGACTTTGAGTGTGAGTGTGAGTGTGTTCTGATTTTGAGTGTGGTGTGGTTTTTATGTGTTCAGATCGTGTGCCAGTGCATTATTATTGTGAATGTGAGTGTGAGTGTTCTTCGAGTAATAAGTGCGAGTGCGAGTGTGAGTGCGAGTGTGAGTGTGAGTGTGAGTGAACCTGTATGAATATAAAATTGGCAGCACATCTGCCATTTGTTTCAGTTAGGTGAAAGACTACAAGATTATAAAGTGACACCCATCGAAAACTCAGTCAAGTCGATCCAACTTTCCTCCGTGTGATCCAACTCAACTACTTCGACTATTACTACTCCCACGGTATGAGCATAAAGCAACTTCTCTCTCTCTCTCTCATTCTCTCACTCATAATTACTAAATAGTGAAGTCAGCATAAATGCCATGCATATTATTATGTACTTTTATACACTATCTCTCCCGACACAGGTGATGTACTCCATGTACTGTCGAGAGCGAATTATTAGACTTGCTGAAAGTCTAAGCCCTCCTGAGATAGTGGAGGCACTGCAGCAAGAAGATATTCAAGTTTCTCTTCGAGGAGTTTATTACCTTATTGCTCGCTACAGGAGAACGCAATCATTACATGATGCTCCAAGGAGTGGTCGTCCCAGCGTGATAACTTCAAGCGCTCTTCAAGCTATTAACTCTTTCATGCAAGAAGACGATGAAACAACCACTCGAGACCTAGTGCAAAAGCTGCAAAATCTTGGCCTAAGGGGAAGCAAGTCTTCCGTTGCTCGTGCTCGACAGAAGCTTGGGTGGACATCAAGAGCTACACGGTACTGCCAAATGATTCGCCAGCCTAACAAAGTAAAACGAGTTGAATTTTGCCAACAACTGCTTGAGTCAGGTGATACTTTTGAGGATGTCATATTCACGGATGAAGCTATGGTTCAGTTGACCTCTCATGTGCGAAGGTCATACCACCAAGTTGGAATGCCGAGGAAGTACAAGCCGAAACCAAAACACCCAATCAAGGTTTATGTGTGGGGGGGGGATCTCTAGGAAAGGTGCAACATCTGTGATCATTTTTACTCAAACCATGGACGCTGATTTGTACGTGAATATCCTCCAAGCTGGCCTCCTTCCCTTCATACGGACGACGTACCCAGAGCATCATCGATTCCAACAAGATAATGATCCGAAACACACAAGTCGCAAAGCAAAGGAGTTCTTTGAAAATGAAGGAATCAACTGGTGGCGCACTCCTGCTGAATCGCCGGATCTCAACCCCATCGAGAGGGTCTGGAGTCACATGAAGTATTACTTGGCATACACCATTAAGCCATCTAACAAACAGGAGCTTGTTGAAGGAATCAAAAGGTTTTGGCGAACCAAGCTTACGCCAGAACAATGTTGCCGCTATATTGACCACATCTATAAAGTGATTCCAAAAATCGTTGAAAAAAATGGAGAGCCTGTTGTCGATGACGAAGTGTGAACACTTAATTTGCAATACTGAAACTGAAGAGACTTAATCTTTTACCCATTTATTATAATATTGTAATAGTATATTGTATATTTCAATGAAATCTGCTACCTAATAAACGATTTATTCTACACATTGGTATACTATTACATGTATTTATTTTAGTTATGGAGAAGTGTTTCAGAATCTGTAGACAACTAGAAATGGATGAAGATTCAATGTGCAAACCACCCATGTTGGATAGGTTTTACATAACTCATGTGCAGACTTTGAAAGCATAGCGATTGAGTGAGAGAGTGTGTGTGTGGTGTGTGTGTATCTGTGTGTGTATATGTGTGTGTGTGTGTGTGTGTGTGTGTGTGTGTGTGCACGCGTGTGACTGAGTAAATGATTCTGTACTGGGACAGGCAATAATATTGCTGAGAGTACATAATATTATTGAGTGTCTAACCCACCCACCCAAAGTGTGTTGAGTGTGGAGTTTTTTTGGTATAGTGACATCCTTAGCTGAGAGTGAGTGCATACACCCACCCCCAGTAAACTGAAGTTTTACACTTAGCCAGACAGCTATTACTGAGAGTATTGAGTGTGTGTGTGTGTGTGTGTGTGTGTGTGTGTGTGTGTGTGTGTGCACGCGTGTGACTGAGTGCCAAGTGAATGATTCTGTACTGGGACAGGCAATAATATTGCTGAGAGTACATAATATTATTGAGTGTCTAACCCACCCACCCAAAGTGTGTTGAGTGTGGAGTTTTTTGGTATAGTGACATCCTTAGCTGAGAGTGAGTGCATACACCCACCCCCAGTAAACTGAAGTTTTACACTTAGCCAGACAGCTATTACTGAGAGTATTGAGTGTGTGTGTGTGTGTGTGTGTGTGTGTGTGTGTGTGCACGCGTGTGACTGAGTGCCAAGTGAATGATTCTGTACTGGGACAGGCAATAATATTGCTGAGAGTACATAATATTATTGAGTGTCTAACCCACCCACCCAAAGTGTGTTGAGTGTGGAGTTTTTTGGTATAGTGACATCCTTAGCTGAGAGTGAGTGCATATACCCACCCCCAGTAAACTGAAGTTTTACACTTAGCCAGACAGCTATTACTGAGAGTATTGAGTGCATGTCAAACCCATCCAAGCAAAGTACCGTGTATGTTGAGAGTAGGTAAGAGTTCGTGGGTGTAGCAACACTACTACTGAGAGTGTATGGGAGCTTCTCCTTACAGTGATGCTAGACACATTACTTTTCACTCCTAAAGTGTGCAAGAACTTTCGAGGTGTACTATACGTCAGAACGAACACGTCAAAACGAACACATCAGAGGTCAACTATGAAGCTATGAAAACCCTATTTAGTGTACGTTTGGTCTCACGAGGCTACTCAAAAGCTTTAGTGGAGAAAACAGCAGCAACAGTATCCTACAAGGACAGAGCACAGCTACTCCATCAATCAAAGCCCCCCACAACCCAGGTACTATCCTCCACTGTACAAATGTCCTCCTCCCCCTCAATACAAACTCCTGAAACAGATAGTCCTAGAAAACTACCACCCCCTACAGAAAGTGCTGCCCGCCCCTCGCTTCATCCCTTTAAGGCACACAACACTCAGCAATGAGCTAGTGAGAACCCGACTCTCTCCAATAAATGAACAACTTGCTGACATCCACATCATCCTAAGCAACCATACTGCTTCCAAGTTACACCACTGCTAGACAACTCCAAACACAAGGTGCTAGAACAAAGCGATGCAACCATCCAAGATACGTTACTTGTAAGCATCTCAACTGCAGCAAGTACATGTATTTTACTTCAAGTAAAACCGGCAACAGGTACATCATCAGGCAAAGCTTCACCTGTACTTCATCCAACTCAATCACTTGCACGAAATGCAAGAAACAGTATGTCGGCCTTACTACCCAGCAGTTAAATGATCATAACATTATCAACCAAAAAAGGATCTACTTATGTGTGCATTTTATGGTTAACATACAATTCTTCTATAGAAGTAGCTCTCTCTCTAATTTTGTGAACTTGATTTCTCAAGCTCACGGATATCAAGTTTCAGCTCAGAAACCTCCTTAACAAGGAATTTCGCATGCTCTTCCAATTGATTTTCAGATACTACACCTTCCTGTTCAATCTTGAACCACCATTTAAGGGTAAGGTTTGATGTTCCTTTGTTAAAACCTATTTTATAGTAGTACCAGGTTCTTAAATCGGTGAGACAATGCAGCACTGTATCAAATTTGTGGTATCGCATACAATAGTGTGCTTGCAAAAGTACCTCAATCACTGCGGATATATCGATACGAAAGTAATCCTGATGGACTACAGGTTTATACTCGTACATGACTACAGGATATCATTAACAGAACAATAGAAGTGTCAGTGCTTGGGTTCTGCCCAGATTTCTCATTATCAACAATTTCATACTGTGGCCGGCATTTAAAAGTTTCAGTCTACCCGTAGGCGCCCGGAAGTACATACGTTTTATTGGAAAATAGCACAATGTATTGCACGTATGGGGGTTAATGATACGCGTGACCTTTGACAACATGGGCAAGACTGTATACAGTGCAAAGGACTGTAACTTTCTAGAATCACAAGCGCTTGCCTCTACTAAGTATAGCCTAGCTAGAGTAACGTTTCTACTCTCATTTGATACCTGAAACAAGACCAGAGAAGACCGGAGTCACCAAATAAAACGATAAGTAAGATAAGACCTTGTATGTCTGCCAGCACTTTCCGAAGTGGATCATTTCAGTAATGGACATCTGAGCGCTCCAAAATCACTCCTGTACATCAGGTTAGTACCAGTAGAGTATACTGGATGAGTCCCAGAGCTACGTCAGTCCGATTTGTACACTAACTTTTAGTATTAATCTTGAAATAAATTTAGCAATTCTGACAAACATAACTTCAGAACTACACTAGCTACAATAGCAAGACAAAGACTAAACTACACTTCTGCCTTTCTACTAACAGTATCCCAAGCGGGAAGGATTAGCAACAAATAGTTCTTTGGTGGTGCTCCATGTTGACCGCTGACTTGGATTCAGATTGACTTGGTTTCTGAATCGGACTTTGCAAGTGGATCAAATCAGTAATAGACATCTGAGAATTCCAGAACTTGCTCTACACGATCCATACCATTAGCCCACTGTGCTGGCTCAGTGTGGAACTGGGACATCCACCTATGTTGAAGATTCAGGCTTGCAAATTGTGAAAAAAGTTCATTTTGAGAGCAATCAACTAAGTCCTTCGCGGCGCGCGTTATAGACTACTGTAGTATCTTTACATAGTGTACGGAGTTTGACCACGTGTGCGCATATTTGTGGTACATGGTCTGCTGCACGTAGTATGGCCTGCTGGGGCCTCATGGAGCCCATGTGCTACTATCTAAAGCTACCACAAGCCACAGTATGAATATAATTTCCTATTTTCTAAGAAGTAGGGCGTCTTGGGGTAGACTGGTTTTCTTTAATTCTCCAGATAAGACTTGGGCAAAATAAACTGCATACACACCAGCTTTACCTGATCAATAGCTTGTTTAAAGGCAACAGAAGAAAGAACTCTCTTCCCTTACATTCTTTCAGAGAACTGTAGGTTGGCACTTAATTGTAGCAGTGTACATGTGTGTATGTGCCTAACTGCCTAGCTAACCCTAACGACAGTCTGATGGCATTTTGCCCTTAATTTGAATGAGCTGCCTGGGCACCCAAAATATTCAATTTAATTTGAAAACTCTGGTGGACTGTTTCAAGTCCAGTTAGGACACAACTTCTATCAACTATCCAGGTACCATAGGCGTGGCCTTGTCCCTAGACTCCCTACTATCTCACCACAGGTGTGTGCATGCTATCTCCCTGTGTGGGCTGTCCAGGTAGTTGTTGTGGCTGGAGTTATCTGACTTGCCTTTGTGTTGTAGTTACTTGCTGATGTGGTTATGTGTGAAATCTGATTGGATACAGGTCTTGTGGTACAGTAGCGGTCAATAAAAAGTTAACGTTCCTTTTCTATTTCTACGATCGTGGAACGGTGATAAAACAAGAACGAACGGTGGCTGAACGGTACGGACAAAAAGGTGACAAACAATCTCATGGCGGGAGAAAAACGTTCTTAGTGAGCGCAATGCATACTAAGATAGCTGTAGTCGCCTACTGCGCTGGCTTTTACGATCGCCAGGCGGCTCCACTCTGCCAGGTATTCCCGCTCGTTGGAAGCCAAGAGGATGCTTTTTTGTTCGAGGCGATCGCTCGAACTACTCGCTCGAAACGTACCTGGCAACTGTCAAGACATAAAATGACAGCCTTCTTTCGATGTGTGCTACGTTAGCGAGTCTGTACAAGGGTTGGTTGAGCTTCTCCGTGGCTCACGGCTTCTCAAAAGCTTGTTTCTTCCACGCGGCATCGAGAACGATCAATTATTGCAGTACGGTCACGCCTACCAATTAAGCGGACGCGCGAACGTAAAAACGATGGATGCGCGCGCACGCGTGCTGTGGAACGGTGCGAAAACGGAAACACTGTCACCTCGAAACGATCGTACAACGAAATGGAACGTTAACTTTTATTGGCCGCTACTGTAGGTACTATACTGGCACTTCCTACTTGTGGGGTTCCCACCTTAAGTAATGGAGCATATCACACTCATTGGAATATTAATACATAATATTGTTGTGAGTGTGTGCCAGCAAGATTTGGGATTCAATCAGTAGTAACCTTTCCAATTAACCCCTCAATAACAATCCCAACCCCATTGAACCCAAACCCTAAACCCTACCCTCTGCCTAATGACCCCCTAATCTGCATGTGCATACCAAATGCTGCCACAAGTGGTGTGTGTGTGTGTGAATTAATTTTCTGGCTCCACCATTGGTGTTCACTATCCAAGAAGAGTATGAACGTCTTCCCAGTCAGAATTAGAAGTTATCAAATTGTGAATTTTGCTGTAAATATTTCTCTCAAAAGTTATGACATTATTGGAGTGATCTGTGGCAGTGTTGATGGATAACTGACGCATTAACTGGTGCACTGTAACACAAGTGTGTTACAGTGCACCAACTTGTGTTACAGTGCACCAGTTGCACCTACAGTGCTTTGCAAGTCACTTATTCAGGTAAATAGGCAGTGGCTCTCAAGTGCTTAATTCAGTTATACTACAAGTCACAAAGACTATATAGTGACAGGGACAGGTGCCACTCCCTAAACTGACCTGCAAAGCACTGTACAACACTGTTGCTAAATCCCACTTCCTAGTGGAGAGTGTATGTACTTGTACCTATCAAAACACCACCCTACATGTGGCAAGATCCCACAACTTCCTATCATGCAACCATAAAACATCTTATATGTGTCTTACATCTCATGTACCCCAATTAAGGCACTACAACTACCAGATATGATATCTAAATAATTATGACCCTATAGCCTTGTACCCAGGCTTTTAGGGGAGGGGGAAGGGAAGAGCCTGGTACAGGTTGGTGGATACTGGAATTTTCTGGTCCGTAGTCAGTAACCATCGGCGCATGCGCATTGCGCATGACCTATTGAAACACACGCTCGTTCTATATGGAGCGCCATAGTGGACAGTAGTCAACAGCTCTCGTTCTGTAACTAGAAATATGGCGCAGTCGAACGAAAAAGGAGCGTCGTACAGTGTTCATCATTCTGTGGTTACTGTCAACAATGGAGCTGGTGGTGGTGTCACGCTGGGGCAAGTTTACCCTCGGAGCGGAGTGACTCAGGCTGCTGGTCGTGTTGTTGTCACCCCGTTGACCTCTCGTGAGGCGAGTCAAATCTCTTCTGCGGTACGTCCACATTCCCTAGTTAACAAAGTGCTGATAAAAGCTTTTGTAAAAGGCTGTAAGAAAGATTTCAAGATGTTCACCATTAGAAACATCAATACACATGAAGTTACCTCTGTTGATAAGCTTCGGCAAGTGATAAAAGGTCAACTGGGTGATGAAGTGACTCAGAACAAATTTGATGTGGGTTACTTACAAGGTGCTAATTTTGTGACCGTGAGGAATGCAGAAGATCTTGTAGAGGTATGGATGAATATCCAGAAGGGCATAAGTGTAATATTGTGGTGTGATGGTCTTAAGAAGATTGGAAAGTCTAGTCAAGCCTGTAGAAGTCAAGCTATAAGCAGCAGTGATAGCTCTGATGATGATGACGGTGCGAGCAAAAAGAGGAAAAAGAAGTCAAGGAATGATGATGTCGAAGATAACAGGAAAAAAAGGAAGAAAGCTGACGAGAGAGACAAGAAGGTACAGGACACAATTGATTTGCTATCTGAAAAGCATGGAGATAAAACTTACACGCCAATGCAGTACCGTGTGTGGTCGGAGATGCATATAGGGGGTGTACATTCGAGCCTAGATAACCCTCCCAATTCAACCATGTTTCATCGAGCTGGTAGTGGTGGTCCAAGGAAGAAAAATCACACATCAGAGATTGCCTCAGCCATTGGAAGCTTGACAAATGCTCTATCGCCCAAGCTGGTGACACCAAGTTCTGGAAGCACATCTGGAAGTGCATGTAGTCCTGCCAAGCTTATCGATAACCGTGGCAAGTGTTACAAACAACTGTCGGAGCTAAAGAGCTTGTTTGAGTCAGGTGTACTCACAGAAGAAGAATACACTTCAGAGCGATCTGTGATCTTGGGAATGTTGAAGAAACTAGTTTAAGGGGCCATCTGAAATGCAAACTGCTATGAACCACTGTTGTTTTGTTGTAACAATAATTTTAATGACAAGAACAATGTACAAAGTTGGTAATGCTATTATGAATCATACATGTAACCCTAAGTATAATAGCTATCATGTCAATTTCTGTGCTGCAATAATAAAGTTATCATTGTTACTCTACATCATATCCACAGTTAGAGATGTGGCCAAGGCAATCTTGGGCAGTGACAGATGAAAACATCATAGCTAGGAGTGCTCGTGGCATTGATGATGTCTCAAACACCTTGTTGTTTTGCTTCATCACACTCTTAACCTGGCTAAATACTCCTTCAGCGGGGTTGAGGTCGGGTGAATATGGCGGGAGAAAACACAATTTTGCTCCAGCTCGATTTTCAATAAGATCAGTCACTTTCTCCACATGGTGGATACTGGCATTATCCATAATAACTACGGATCGTGGATTGATACCGTCGAAAGGGTTTAAGTGAGGTAAAAGGACATCTCTGACAAACTTAACAAACCGTTTACCATTCATCGTTCCTTCAGTAATGAGCACATCGTGAATGCCATCTAGAGACAGTACAGGTATAGCTGTATACCTTGTACCCCTAACCAGCAGCCTTTGATCACAAATGGGAATACCCCTTACACTGTACCCGTACTTCCTTGTGGCATGACGACGATCACAACCTGTTTCGTCAAGCCAGACAAGCATAGCTGGATCATAAACAGAGATTTCTGCCATGAAGCGTGCCCTTAAAATGTCAGACCGTTGTATTGCCACTCTACTCATTGTCTGACGAGTGCACCCCATGATCTTCAACGTACGACAAATTGTTGGCACACTGACTAAAACCCCAAAGATATCATATAACTCATCTTGTAATTCCTGCAGATAAATGCCAGGATTAGCAAGAACAAGCCTTAAAAGTGTTGTCTGTTCGAACTCCCCCATCAGCGCTCTTGGTCCATTTCTTTTCTTCTTTGGTTGGACATCACCAGTCAGCCTGAACAGGGATATATAGCGCCAAACTGTGCGCTCTGAAACAGTCAAGAGGCACGCTATCGAGGATGGCGTGTGGTTTGTAGTTAGATGAAGCCACACGGCTCTCCAGCGCAAGTCGACAGAAAACGGTAGAGGCATCCTGAGAGACAGCGATAATTTCGAATTTACCGGCTAAACGTATTTACTCACCTATTGCGCATGCGTAAAATTTAAATCCGAGCCCAGCGCTGCACTGACAACCGACCTGAAAATCCCAGTACAGAAGTGTGTTAAAAAGTCCCAGGGTTGGATTAGAATAACAAGGGAATTAACCTGGGGAAGTGTGGAACAGTAAACAAGGCCAAACTAGAGCTCGAAAGAGCACATACCCCGCGCGCACGTTGAGCTACAGAGATGACTGTGCTGCCATTGCTGGTACTGCATGAGACGATCTTTACCAGTGTACTAGGCCAGTTATGCGCATGAGCAGAAAAGCCTGCATGCCGAGTAGGCCCAGGCTGCTTATCGATAGGCGTGGCTACGATTCCCAACTAAAAGACACTATTTGTCACGCTTGTGGATCTTATCCCTCGATTTGAAGCATTCTGAGGCCATTTTTTTGCCAAATTCGATTGAGTCGTTATGCTTACGAGTTGCTCAGATGCCTAGAACTCTAGATCTGGCGATTTTTGTGTTGACAGCGATTGCTTTACCCCTTGCTGCGCATGCACGCGCGGGGTAAAAAGGGAATTGTAGGGCTAGGGGTGGGGCAGTAGCTAGAATACCACACGTGGAACCAGTATTGCATTGTTGGTGGCTTTTCAAAGCAGCTATTGTCTACCAAGCCTTACTTGTGCACTACTCTGGTGTAAGTCACAAGCCACAGCTGCTATTTGGTAACATTTAGACCTAGGGTGCAGGTGTGCCTTTTGTATGGCTTCCATTAGGAGCCAACCTGTCTCGTGAAACCCTCCAAATGCCCATGTATGGTAAGGGATAAGCCTGCCTGTGACCACTGAGAGCCAACCTGTCTAGTGAAACACTCCAAATGCCCATGTATGGTAAGGGATAAGCCTGCCTGTGACCACTGAGAGCCAACCTGTCTAGTGAAACCCTCCAAATGCCTTAGTATGGTAAGGGATACACCTGCTTGTGACCACTGAGCATGAGGTTAATAAGTACTTGGTTAATAAGTACTTATTAGAATATACTTGTAATAAATGCAGCAATCTGATTGGTCAGTTGGAGGTCCATTATTTCACTTATGGACCTCTTGAGAGGTCTTCTAAGTAGGTCTATTACTGGGCTGCCAAGGGCAAAGAAAAGATGCACGGTGCAACAGTAGCCTAGTCCCCAGGCAAAATGTCATGGTTATAGTTGTTATATTCTAAATCAGTTAGAGACCTCGTCCAATGGTCTCTACGCTTTTTAAGAGACCCTCAGGCCCTTAGTAGCACCCTCGCTGCGCTCGGGATGCCACAGCCTCGGGCCTTCGGGTCTCTTAAAAAGCGTAGAGACCTTGGACTCAGTCTCTAACTATTATGTAGGTAAGGGATACATCTGCTTGTGACCACTGAGGTTAACAAGTACTTAGTAGGCTAAGTGTCTGTATTATAGGATCACACCCTCTGCAATACCAGCATCATAGAGTACAGTAGGCAAACCTTCCCAACGCTCCAACCGGTATCTTCCTTGCTTGTCTCACGTACGGAAAATACCGTGGTCTCCACAGCGAAAAGTGGCGATCTCGCTGGCTCTTCTGAACTTGAAACACAGCGTTGCGGCGTTGGTGATAGTGTCAGTAACGCTGGCATCTTAGGTACCAGTAGCCCTGATTGCTGCACTGGTCCGAATGTTTGCAAAAAAAGTGTTTTCCCCCGTTAGCGGCAGTACCGGAAGTGGCGCAGCAGGCACAGAAAATGACCTCTTTGTAGGCAGCCTTCTTGGTGTCTGGGTGTTGGTCAGATTTCCAAGGATGCTGTCAATCGAGAAATTCGCCATCCTCTCTCTCTCTAGCTCTTTCTGCTGGGATCGGCAATGCGAGCAAGTACTGTAGATATGGCGCATATGGGAGTTCCCCCGCGCGCGCGTTTGCTGTGTGGTTTTCATAACTAGTGTGATATTTTCAATGTATATTGTGGTTTCATACACATCATTACTAAGAGATAGACGACAATCACATTGATTTCCATATTTAGAAGTCCCTGAGCCTACCTGTTGCAAAGATTCTGCAAAACCCTGTACCAACATAGAGCCAAGAGTAGATAATAAGGAAGGGAAGAGAGTATCAACGCGCTATATGCTCCGTATAAGATGTTTTCGGAAAGTCACGCGCCAGGAATTCAAAAATTGACAAATGAGAGCGCTCGATTCAAATAGCCCGTTGTGGGTGTGGCCTCGAGTGTAAGCTAATGCGAGCGTGATTTCAACTGAAAACGCTAGCAGATCGCAATACAGAACGAGCGTTCACGAAGAATCTTGCATAAAAGTCATGAAAAACGCCTCTATTCTTCGCAGACTTGAGAAAAATCGAGTGTTTAGCCCCGGCCCCTTGAGTTAGTCACGTGCACAAGGCGGGAAGTCGCGTTACTCTCCGAACACATACTACATGGGGTATAGAGCGCGTTCGACACTCTCTTCCCTTCCTTATTATCTACTCTTGATAGAGCGGATACACCTACAGTACATTACTCCATGTACATACTCTACAAACTACTATGAAAGTATGAAACAAAATCAACTTGTATTGTGGCAATGTCCAGCTTGCTTTCTACAAATGTGTTGGACAGTAGATAGCGAGTACAGTATACACTACACTACAGCTACATACTCTACAAATGAACAGAGCATCCCTTTTGTCACAGCTGGTCATATTCACCCATTGATATATTATATCTCTCCAGGAACCGCCTAGGCTACAGCGGATTGGGGGTCAGTGTCTTGGATCATGACACCTAGATTCTCTGTTACATTATCTATCAATGCAAGTTGTATGTACTATAGCATGTCAGGGTTTCATACAGGATTTTTTGTTAGGGGGGGGAACTATATGTCGGTGCGCCCGCCCCCCCCCCCCCCCCCCCCCCCCCCAGGAATAAAGAATTGCATCTTAGGCACAGCTATTTTGATCAAAAATTAGTGCTGATAGATTGTGATTGACAAATACATACCCACTAAGTAAGTGTGAAATTAGTACATATTATAGATTAACTTTCCCAAATAGAGCACAGACTCGATATTAGACATTTTCAAAGTCAAACCGACGAATCACTCATTTAAACCTTGGTATTTGTTTATTTAGTATTATATACTATACTAAAATTTCTCAATATTTTAGGGGGGGGGGAAACTGGTCACTAGGGGGGGGAAATCCCAGGGCACCCCCCCCTCTAAATGAAACACTGCATGTAATAAGCTGACAGGAGAGCTTTATAGCTACTCAAAGAAGGTTTCAAGTCCAATGGCCGCCTAGCATACTGCCCAAAGTGCCAAGATAGTGGGTGTGGTTGATAGGCGGGGGCAGCATATAAAACCAAGACAGTCTAGTGTTTCTACAGGTGGAGCTATAGAGCCTCTAAATGTTCGAAAATCTATCAGTCCAGTAGTCCAGTCCACCGATTGTATACAGTCCTTTCCCTAGTTCATGCACACACATAAAAACTGGTAAACGTTCATACAAGCAGAAGTGCACTGTTGTCAAGGTCTTGCTAAGGCACTGTGTGGCTTCAAATCCAAACTGTAGTAGGTACATGTACATGTACCCTATTAGAGTATACAAAATCTTATGCATGTTACTTGCACGTTTACCCAAATGTGCCTGCAACATGAATGTAATAGTCTTGTGTATATAGCACATGTCAAGACAATATGCATGTTACAGTAACTACTAAGGACAAAATAAATGTTATATGCACGTCAAAATAAGGGTAGAATGTAGAGCAGGAGTAACAGGCAAATGACATGCATGCTTCCTATAAGTAGCATAAAATGTTTGATGCATGTTTAACGTATGCTGATTCCACCCCACCTATACTATGATACTTTTGAAAGTGGTTTTTAATCAACTATTGTACACATGGTACATGCATGTGCATGTAGCATGCATGGAAAATGGCACAAATCCATGCATATTACATGAAATATGGGTGCTACATAGAACCTTCATGTGACACGCACCAAGGTATGCATGTTACATGCACAAGATTCCATATAGGATATCACAGGAAAGGGCCTGTACCAGCACCGGTACTGGATATTTTGCGCTTCGAGTACCAGCAACTAAGACAACCTCCCGCTCCTAGCCTCGCTAGCCGTCTATAGCAATAACAGAGTTGCCGGTACTCCAAGCACTAAATCTTGGGTACTGGTGCGGGTACTCTAGATCTGTACAGCGTAATACTTATATCATAGTCAGTACCTTGCTCCGGTGATGTGTTGTTGGGGGGGAGGTCCTGCGGGGCTCTTCGCCCACACTAGACGTTGCTGGATCGGCTGGGGCTGGCACGCAGGATCCGGCACACGAGACTACCTGTGCCACTGTAGAAAGAAAATCAGTAAAAATAATTATATCCTAGTTGTAAAAAATACTGTAATCTCATTGGTCAGAATCAGGTATCAATTTCTCTTTTATATCCCGTTGCTATGTTGTTGCTATGTGCTATATTAGCCATATTGCACTGGCAAGTGTGCAATATGAGTAGCCTCAGGTAAGTTTACTGTGCAATATTATAATGTCCACAGGAACAAGCACTAATATGTTAGTAGCAACAATATGAACCAACTCTTAGGCCCTAAGCTAAGTTAGGGCTCCGTAAACTTGATCAATGGCGAGAAGGGCAGCTGGAGATCGAAACACTAACAGTTCGGAAGCGATGGGCGGAGTAGTCGATCGTGCATTTATGATACCTCAGTAAAGTGTAGCCACTCTGACACGTAGCCTTGTTTCTAAGACAGGGAGCTCGAGCTTCGTTTCTTGGCTTCTGAACTCGGCGATATTAGTCACGCTAACGCCCTTGGTCACGAGACGATCAGAAGTTCGATCAACGTTCGAGAGCCTGACTCTGGGAGCAGCTTTGTGTGTCTATTTCGAGTAAGACGTGCTTATCTTTTTCATTCTTTTCTAGTGTTCTGTGGTAGCTATACCCACGGGATATAAAACTAGTTATATCACGCATGCATGGCATTTGTTGCCCTCAACCCTCGGGCGCAAGCACCCTCGTGCTTCGGTGCAATAAATGCCATACATCCCTCGCGCCCGTGATATAACTACTAGGAAGATGACATCATCAGGCGGGGCGAGCCTTCGCTCATGGCATCAGCTGTACTCCAGAGTTTTTATTTATAATCTAGTGTTGTAATTAATATCATGGTTTTGAGTCGCAAGTCTACTCGAGTCTACTACCATGGCATGACGGGCATATACATGCAGCTTTAACTAGCAGCATGCTCAAGATAAATAATTTACTAGGAATCAGCAGCAGGGCTCTCAGTTTGACGATGGCATGATTCTTGACATCCTTGAGTACAGTATTAAAGCTTTACATATCTCTTACAATGAGCTGGAGAACGGTGCAGTCACTGCACAAAGAGTGTGGGTGGTTAGCGAGACTACTACTGGACATAGCACTGTATCATGCCAACTGTGAATGATTGCTCCTAGCTACCATGGCTCCAGCTCGAGATATTTAAGTAATTCTGGTTGAAAGTTGCCCAGTAGCACGCTCCACGATGTACATTTTTATCGTGCTTGAGCTCAAGCCATACTCCACTGCCACGATTCCGACAGCTGATGACGACCTTTACCAGTCACGGTTAGCGGTCCACCACATGGTGTCTGAGCATGCGCATTGAGTGGTTGCTATGCAAGATCATGCACAAATAAAAATATACATATATACACCGCTTCCGGTTTCTCGTGTATTCGGGGCTCGCTCAGGCTCGCCCCGAAATCACTGTCCAAAATCACTCTCAAGGAGTCGAAAATTCCAAATTTTCTGGGGGAGCATGCCCCCAGACCCCCCCTAGGTGGGCTGTGCATTAATGCCCACAGCATAACTGTCTGAGCCATGCCCCCATATAACCCCACTTTGAGAAAGGCTGGGAACAAGAGTTACACACCGAATCAGAGGAGGTTGGCCACGCATCACAGGGTTATTTCAGGATTTTGCTCTAGGGGGGGCAAATGCTTAGCGACCAAATATTAGGGGGGGCAAGTTGAAAGAATCAGCACAGTGCGTGCGTAAGCACGGCTATCTAGAGGGGTCTGGGGGCATGCTCCCCCAGGAAAATTTTTAATTTTACAACCCCTGAGATTGCTTCTGGTAGCTTCTGAGGGCGATGATGACAACAGATTTTTAGCTACGATTTCGTATTATTATGCAGCTACATCTCTCTCTCTATAAGGACCAACAAACAAATTTCTAGGGGGGGCAACCAAGTTTCCAGGGGGGGCAAAAGCCCCCCCCTTGCCCCCCCTTGAAATAAACCCTGCATCATGATACGTCACGTGCATGTGACTAAATTAGTCTACCAGGGTTTCATCCAGTGGGGTGGACAGGGGGGAAGCTTCCCCCCCCCCCCATCTGACTTTTAATTTAATTAAGCATCATGACATCATACAAAATCTTAAAATTACACCACTTTTTCATCATCATTAACTGAAATAAACCACAAACTCTCAGAAAATACATCCCAAGGAACTTGGCGTGTTACATACGCCCCTTCATTCATCGCGCTTCCACCCCAAATTTTTGTCGCTAGATGAAACCCTGTCTACACTAAGGTGCCCGTTTTATCGGAAAAAGGAAGCTGTAAAATATTCATAGCTGGCGTGCCACAACGCGTCACACATTGTAATTGTGGTTACCTCATGGGACTACTCCCTAGAGACTTCTAATTCTATGGACAAAGGGCGCGGCCCCACATACTTGACATAGAAGCCAGGCAGCTCAATGAATTTTTTTCCAATTTTCCAAGGCTTCATTCTCAGATGGTTTACACAGTATCGATTCCATGCTACTGCTGCAAGTTAAGGACATAGTATGGATCATAAATCTACCCTTGTGCTCATTCTAGGATGTCCATTACTGATTTGCACAAAATTCAAAGTTCATTCCAGACAACAGTTCGTCCAAGATCTGCAGACAAGACGGCTCACTACGAAGAGTCTATCTATCACGAAGAGTTTTCGCTTGGACTATAGCTAGTACTAGTACTTGTTTTGATCGCAGATTTAGTCATAAAAGACTTTCTTGGCCTGATTTCAAGTCCAGAGAGGGAGAAGAGGCAAACGAAGCCTCAATCATCTTCAAATTCTGACTTTTAATTGATTATGACCAACAACAAAGCCTCGTAACACACTGGTTTGGCTGTGGTTGAACGGGGTTGAAAGGTTGGTTTGTCAAGGCTTATCGAGTTCTTTCCCATAGCATCCTTCGCGGGGCTACCAGGAGTGCACGATTGATACCTGCCTTATGTATACATATAAATATGTACATTGCATATTTGTGCACATGACTTTTTGACGACGTTTGACGACGCGTCCAACCTCCTCTGACATGTCGACACCGAATATTGTTTTTACATATAAATTTCCATAGAGCTAAGGCCACTCCAAATTAATCATTAGTTTCTGGTCACCCACCCCCATGATATTTTGAAAAGCCAATTTATGAGGACTATAATGATATTCATAGTAAATATGACATAAAACGACGTATTTATGATCCTCTCGATCTCGTGCATGAGCTCTACTCGAGCTCAAGTTCTTGTGCTCGTTGGCCTTACGTGCAGCACATGGCGGGTCGAATCCTGAAGAATGACTCTTGATTTTGAACTGTCAAAGTTTTTTTTCTGTACTTAGAATATACTTGTAACAAATGCAGCAATCTGATTGGTCAGTTGGGGGTCCACTATTTCACTTATGGACCTCTTGAGAGGTCTTCTAAGCAGGTCTATTACTGGGCCAGAGGAGGTTGGACACGCGTCATCAAATGTCACCAATGTGTCACGTGCACCAATATAAAATGTATAGAAACATATGGCAGGTATCAATCGCGCACTCTTGTGCTTCGCGAAGGATGCCGTTGGGAAAGAACTCGGTGAGCCTTGACAAATCAACCTTTCAACCCCGTTCAACCCCTGCCAAATAAGCGAGATAAGAGGCTTTGTTGTCGTTCATAATGAATCAAAAGTTAGCATTTCAGGCTGATTAAGACTTCGTTGGTCTGTTCTCCCTCTCTCGATTTGAAATCGGGCTAAGAAAGTTGTCGTTGACTAAATCTGCGATCGAAATAAGTACAGTACTAAGTTGCTAATTTATGCAGGAATGCTAATTTTGTCACGTGCACATGACGTATCATGATGCGTGGCCAACCTCCTCTGCTGGGCTGCCAAGGGCAAAGAAAAGATGCACAGTGCAACAGTAGCCTAGTCCCTAGGCAAAATGTCATGGTTACAGTTGTCATAATTATTCTAAATCAGTTAGATACCTCGTCCAATGGTCTCTACGCTTTTTAAGAGACCCTCAGGCCCTTAGTAGCACCCTCGCTGCGCTCGGGATGCCACAGCCTCGGGCCTTTGGGTCTCTTAAAAAGCGTAGAGACCTTGGATTCGGTCTCTAACTATTATATATTAGTTAGACACTGTTTAGGAGGTTTCTATGTGATTTAGAAGACCGAAGGACTCTATATAGAATCCCGAGCGAAGCGAGGGTTCTATGAGAGTCCTGAGGTCTTCTAAATCACATAGAAACCGACTAAACAGTGTCTAACAAGTTTAGATCATATAGTTTTGTATTGCTAAGAGCCAGAGGGCAAAACTTGTAGGTGACTATGAAAATCTTGTAGGTGACTATGAGAAGCTTGTAGGTGACTATGAGATATAGATACCTGTCAGTAGCCAATCAAATTGCAGTATTCATTACAGCTATGATCTAAATAATAGTTAGACACTGTTTAGGAGGTTTCTACGAGATTTAGAAGACCGAAGGGCTCTGTGTAGAATCCCGAGCGAAGCGAGGGTTCTACTGAGCCCTGAGGTCTTCTAAATCACGTAGAAACCAACTAACAGTGTCTAACATATTTAGATCCTAGCAACAATGCCCATAAGCTAGACACATAAACTGCTGCCTAGCAACAACCCTAACCATAGGCAAGAAAATTTACATGATTTTCTACAGAGCTTTACATGATTTTCTACAGAGCTTACATGATTTTCTATGAAGGATAGATACTTTAGTTTAACCAATCAGATCACAGTATTTGTTACAAGTAGGATCTAATTAGTATTAGATCCTACTTGTAACAAATACTGTGATCTGGTTGGTTAAACTGAAGTATCTATCCTTCATAGAAAATCATGTAAGCTCTGTAGAAAATCATGTAAAGCTCTGTAGAAAATCATGTAAATTTTCTTGCCTATGGTTAGGGTTGTTGCTAGGCAGCAGTTTATGTGTCTAGCTTTTGGGCATTGTTGCTAGGATCTAAACATGTTAGACACTGTTTAGTCGGTTTCTATGTGATTTAGAAGACCTCAGGGCTCAGTAGAACCCTCGCTTTGCTCGGGATTCTACATAGAGCCCTTCGGTCTTCTAAATCACATAGAAACCTCCTAAACAGTGTCTAACTATTATATAGTCGCATAGTCCCAGAAACCAATGATTGATTTGGAGTGGCCTAAAAATTAAATCTGCAACGCGTGTACTCGACTGTTTCGCGGCGAGAAAGAGTACTTCTTATGATTTGTTTTTTGTTGTCAATCCACTCGATTGCCGCTACCTATTTACGCTGTGTCTACAGCACCGGCACCGGTACTGGATATTTTGCGATTTGACTACCGGCAACTAAGCCGTCAACAATCACTTACCGAAACCCAAACCCCGGCTACTAGCTTCACTAGCCGTCTATAGCGTTGCCGGTACTCTAGACACAGCGTAATACTTACCGTATTACCTCTAATTTAACGGACACCAGAAAAATAATTATTTTGGCCAATGTCCGCTATAATTAGAGCACACGAAAATAGTTGGCGTTCGACGTGTCCGATGAATTAGAACACGCTTTCACGCATGCGCATTCGGTCAAATGGGCGTGCGATCGATCAGCTGCAGAGATCGAGACGGTACATGCGGTACCTGGAGGCTCGAGCTCCCTATTCATGGTGGGAACGAGAACAACTCGCCTCCTTCATACACTGATACGGGTATAGGTAGCGCGCTAGCCGAGTTGTCCGCATTTAGAACAACGATGTCCGGATGATTAGAATAACAAAAATTCGTACTTCGTTGACTGTCCGGTGTAATTAGAGGTAAATAAATCATTCAAAATGGTGTCCGGATAATTAGAGATGTCCGTTAAATTAGAGACAATACGGTATATCATAGCCAGTACCTTGCTCCGGTGATGTGTTGTTGGGGGGGGCAGTGCTACGGCAGGCTCGTCGCCCTCGCTAGACCACCCTAGATCGCGTATCGGCACTGTAGAAAGAAAATCAGTAAAATTAGCGCTCAAATGACACAGAACACAAGCGCTTTCTCGAACTTGAAGCACTAACCTTAGTTAGGCACAACCGTACGTCCGACTGCCGAAACCAATCAGAACCAGATGCAGAGCACACTAGCACTAGCACTATATCCGTATGCATTATATTATACGGCTGCAGGACACGCGTCATCAAACGTCACAAATGTCACGTGCACCAACAGCATCACTATCAGTGTGCATGTGTGTGTGGCGCTATCAGGTGCACATCAACCCAGATAAAAGAGGTGTTGATCAATATTGGATTGCATTGTGTGCTAATATGTGAAGGTGCACAGGTGACTGGTATAGCATCTACTCAGACAAAACAAATATTTGATGGAATCGACATACTTTGTATCCTCTCTCTAACCTTTCTTTGAGGGGTTGGAATATACAGGGGACGTGGGGGTATCCTAAATGGATGAATATACAATACGGTGATGTGCATGCATACAGACTGCTTCCACTGCACATACAATGTCATGTAAGTACTATAAAGTAAAATATCTAATATGTGTGTGTGTGTGCATGCGAGCACTGGAGTTATTCATTGACACGATATTATGTGAATACGATAATTTTGTCCAACAATAAAATGAGATAAAACGTCCATAGGAACTATGCACCTGGCATAGAGAGTCAGCAATGAACTTGCTTAAATCAAATGTTGATAAGCCATCTTCCTTGATCAAGCACCAGACATCAATGTCTCCTATCATCTGTCCTGCCTTGTGTGTATGCAAGTGTAGGGAGCTGTAGACATACCGCCTGCCTAAGAGGTCAGTATGTTTCTGGCTTTTTAGCCGTCTTCAGTACAGCATACCCAAGCCAATACATGCACATCAATGACATTGTAACTAGAGAAATGTAGAACATTTTGGGGCGAGCCTGATCGAGCTATAGCTGTATGTTGCACACTGTATTCACTTTGTAGCTAATTCTCAAGAATATCAATCATAGAAAATCTATAACAAACGTGTATAAATTTTAACAATATTTGTGTTATAATCAAATTTTGTGGAATTTCATCAACTTTTGTGTGAGTGTACAGCAGGCTGATCCAGAGAAGCACATAATGCACTCTGCCGTTGAACACGATCTTGCTGAATGCATACTTACTGTATTATAAATTGTGTCATACAATATGACTATTCAACTTGCTAGCCCAATCGAGGAGATCATTGGTAAGTGACTGTGCCACTGAGCAGTATTCAGTATATGCTATACTGCTCGATGGCACAGTCACTTACCAATGATCTCCTCGATTGGTGGCTGAATACTGCTCGATGGTACAGTCACTTACCAATGATCTCCTCGATTGGTGGCAGAGTGAATCTATCTCGCCTCGACCAGCTCACTGATAAACCAGACATAAGATTACGCCGACGGTTCGCTAGGATAGAACGGCACCGTACTGATCAGATAGAGACTAGAGCATAAAAAACCAATCCAAAATTTTTACTTCATTTTCATCATTAATTTAGCAAAATCAATTACCGTAGTGTCCCACTTGCGGGTAAGCACCTATGTGCCGCATTTCAAGCACTCAATGTTATATAAACATATCCATGAAGGCCAAAATCATTATGCGTCCATGGGCGCTTACACAGTAGTGTGTATGCAAATGTACCGGACTGATCAATTTAGAGCAGTCCGTAAGCTAGAAACATACAAGATTTCCTTACACTTAGTGAAAACAAGTAAAAGACACAAAAATCAAACGTATACGTATAGTGAAGCCCACTATATAATACAAGTCCAAGGTCTCTACGTGATTTTGAGACCCAAGTCCAAACGCTGTAGTGTCCCGAGCGCAGCGGGGGCGCTACCAAGGGTCTCTAACAAGCGTAGAGGCTGCTGGACGAGGTCTCTAACTTACAACTAGAGCTCTGTAGAACACATACCCCGTGCGCACGTTGCGCAACCTGTAGCTACAGAGATGACCATGTCATTACACATTTCGACGATCTTTACCAGTGTAATAATAGGGCGGTTAGTTGTGCGCATGAGCAGAAACCATGCATTACTAATGAGTAGGCCAGTCGATAGGCGTGGCTACGATGGCCAACAAAAAGACACTATTTGTCACGCTTGTGGAGCGTATCCTTTGATTTGAAGCGCACTGAGGCCAGTTATTCGCCGAATTCGATCGATTCATCATGCTTGCAAGTCGCTCAGACGCCTAGAACTCGAGATATGGCGATTTTTCTGCTAACGACAACAACGACAAAAATAACGACAACACGACCGATTACTTTACCCCCTTGCGCATGCGAGTGGGGTAATTATAGCAAGTGTACCCATGGCAGTTGATCTGAGGACTAGGTCTCTATGAAGAACTTGTAGGTCTCTATGAGAAATAGAGACCTCTGAGTGACCAATCAGTACACAGTGTTCGTAACAACTATATTTTAAGTATACATATAATACAGCAAACAGTGTACATCTACTTTGGGGTGGGGAGGGAGGACAGGTAATTATATAAACATTCAGGTCCGTACTGACATTACTTATAAGCAACCCGATTGCTTTACTAGAAATCTAGCGTAGTGCACTCCTAGTTATAACTGCATGTCATCTCAATAGTAGATGTTGGATTTTGCCTCTAATTTACTTATACTTTTATTTGAAATATTATTACTATCTCTCCGCCCTCTCTCTCCCACCCCCCTCTCTTTCCCTCCCTCTCTCCCTCTCCCTTTCTCTCCTCCCTTCTGATTTGGTCCCATAGCTATAGGGCCCTGTGCACATGAGCAGAAAGCACATTTGGCATACATGTACCATGCATTCAGTAGGCACTGTCAATAGCCGTGGCTATGGTGGCCAATGAAAGGCACTACTGTGACCTCAATTTGAAATACACTGAAGCCAGCATTTACCAAATTCGATCAATTTGTTGTCCCTCAGGTGCCTATGTCTTGAGATATAGCAATATTTTTGCTCATGATGACGACACGACCTATTACATGACCCCTTGAGCATGCACGCAGGGTAATAAGCACATTCCACTGGGAATCAAAGATTTGCAACTGTATATGCACTTAAAACGCCAACACAAACATGTACCAGCTACGTAAAGTGCACTCCAGACATACAGAGTGTCAATTGTTTCTCTGTACTCCAAATTATATATTTGACCACACAAAAACTGGGGGATGATATGACATTTGTGGCAAATACATAACTCTTGCCCACCAAATCTGTGGGAGCAGGAAATCCTTTGAAGGGAACATTATTACTATAATGGAGCATACCGATTCAAAATTGGGCTCCTCATGCAGATGCCTTCCAGAGCTCTTTAGAAAAGGTACCCCATGCTACCCCATGCGTTGAACTTCATGCTGCACTACACTCTACACTTGGATGCCAATAGGCCAACCAAATCTGTGTAGCCTACAAATGCAACTCAGGGTAATTACATACCAACACCTGTACCTCAAACGGTCAATGGACATCTGGGAAGATCCGACTGAAGGGGTGTGTCAGCCCTGGGGCTCAATGGCATTTGTACTATGGAAGCCATACAGACCAAAGGCACCACCAGTCACAGCATGGATGAGGTGACTATAAGTAATTAGACTGTGCTATAAGTAGCGTGCTATAACATGTTAGCACGCTACTTATAGCACCCAGCTTCATCTACACTAAAGACTGGCAGAACTGGGATGGGTTTTGAGATGATGGAGAGTGAGTTTACATTGTGGCATAAAGTAGCTGCCTCAGCACATTTGGCTGTTGTAATTAGTTCGAACTGACCCAGAGGAAGCTCATCAAACTTTGCCAAAAGTCACATGCACCAACATGCAATGTACTCAACATAAGACAGATATCAATAATTGTGCACTCCTACCTGATCCTGTAGCCCAGTGAAGGATGCCATGGGAAAGAACTGTAAATCTTGACAAATAGCTGGCCTGACTAATCAGGTTCCTAAGGGGGAAGACAGGTGTGCATTAAGGGGGGAGGGAGTGGAAGTAAGGGTGTGGGGAAAACAAGTCTTCATTAAACTGGTGGACCAGTGCCACAAGTAAAACTGCTGTACAGTAAACAATATTAGACACGTATTGGAGAATATTCTGTCGCTAGTTATCTAGGTAACAACCTACATATTATTCTCTGGTCTCCCCTCTCCTCTAGCTCTCCCTCCCTCTCTACTTATGCTGCTATAACAAACCTAACCAAGGATAGTTGTACCTGATTTGGCAAAATGCTACAAGGCATACATTTACCCAGCCCTTTCCACTATTCCTCACCTTATTCCACTTTGAGCACTATACTGGAGTGAGAATTGATAGTTTTCCATTGAGTTATAGTTATATCCCGGTGCAAGTATAATATCCTGGTTATTGTACGAGTCCGAGGCGGAGCCGAGGACGAGTGCAATAACCAGGATATTGTACTGGGATATAACTGGCTTCTATCCCACAAATAAGGCAACCAGGCACCGTTTGGGATGGCTCCCGGTGATACTTTCCCCATGCCAGTGATTTCACCTGTCTTCAATAATGGCCATGGAACTATTAACTGTTTTAGTGAGGCTATAGCTAGCTATGAGAGACTCTTAGGAGTTGAATTACAGTAGCTGTACAATGTTGTTTGCTTAAAATTCACATCCAGGTGATAACTACTATACTGGCATGCCTTTCCCTTTGATCCACCCACTCAGTGGGATAGAATGAAAATTTAACAGCTCCACTGTTTCCAGACCTGTACATTTACAAAATATTAATACCTGGTTTATGCCTTGCAGTGGCGCCCAGGATATTTAACACAATACTTAGGTCTAGGTCACACACCAACACCTATACATTATTATACCCAGGTCACAATCAGCAGCCTTTGTGGTGCCAGGGACAATTGGCCTGATCTTCCCAGATGAGTTCCCTGACCCTCAACAAGCCTTGCATTCAAGATAAATTTGAGGCTGATATGGGCTATTCATAGGGGAAGAGGTAAACCCAGGAAGCTTCTGTAAGTACAAATTTTTCTGTGTGCAGCATCTGTTCAAGGTTCAATGGGGTGTGTTGTTTAACCCTCAGCACATGCGCAAGGGTTATGGTAGTTGATCTGTCTGTCTGTCTGTCTGCTACAATGCTAACTGCTACATACGTACCTCATTTATTAGTACAAAGTAAGGTGTTGTAGGGTTCCTTATGCATATATGGATGCATGCATGCATGAATTGCATGGATTTCGCCGAAAATGCTCTGTTCGCCAGTTTTGGTGACTTTGTTGATGGTAAGCTTTTTGATTTTCCCAGATAGTGGTAAGTATAATTGTATGTACAAATAGAACGTTGTGTGTCGCGTACTATATACAACAATCATTGAAGCTCTGCCTTCCTTCGCTATGGGCCTGTATGGTTAGCTATAGATCCAACAAGACGACTGGCTCATCACTGATTGGAGCACAAGTGGCAAATTAGCTTCTTGGCTTTTTATACTGCTGACTTGGCATGGCACTAGCTATGGGTAGTACCAAGGGCTCAATTGCATACCATGTGTAGTCTTGTGGCACCCTTTGACTCTCTGACTAGTAATCTATGGGGAACATGAATATGTAAATTTATGGCTACCACATGACACAATCATCGTATACTTACTGCACCTGTTCAGTATACTAGTATCACATGCATTCCGTGCGGTTAGCGCGCCGCGACGTTGCGTAGGTGTACGTCAAAAACCATCATAGCACGTACGTATGTTAATTGCATTCCCCGCTGTACTAGACCCTTCCTCCTCTTGTGAAGGGGCTGGCGCCGCGACACTAAGAGAGATGTATGATTGTATATTGGTGCTTCTACTAACATTCTAGGTATGCTAAAGTAGTTCACACAATCTGCTTGAATATAAAAATGGAACATGTAAGGATGACCGTAGATCAGCATTAGCAACTGACTGAGCAACATCACATTCCTGGATCCACCATTGCATTACAATACTTTACTTATTTCACTTAATGCCATACATGTTTATTGGATTTGTACCCATTAATATACATGTGCTTATTATCTGTCACCATAACAATGAGTGAATGTATGGAATACATGTATCTACAGGTCAGAAGGTATAATTATAATGTAGCACTCACTTGTGCATAAGAATTTGCATCTGACTCCATATCGTTCTAACTCAACTGTCGTGGTACTCACGTTAATGAATAAAAAAAATCCAACTCAAAACATACATTCCTGTAGAAAACATAAAAATCCATTACTGTGTGATTCATACTTTATTATACCCATTTTGATACAGGAGGTGAAACCACCATGGTGTACAACACTTTTGGCAGGGTGGGGGGGGGGGGGGGGGGGGGGATAAATTAAGCTGCAATTTTTCCACAAATACTGGAGCACAATAATCACCAAAATCCAGGTGCTATATGAGACGAGCTGAATCCACTACCTTTGCTTTGGTGTGAATTAAATTTCCTCCCTTTTTCTTGCAGTGATGCATAGCGCTAGCATATGCTATAGCCATATAGCGCTACACGGTTGAGCACGCGCACTAATTATAACATTAATATTAAAGCACGCATGCACTAGTACTTATCAGATATACTGCCGATCCATCTATGTGGTGGAAGGGTTGAAATTTGATATTATCACTGAACTGAATCTCGAATAACTTATTTGGGCTTTCCAAATCAGGTACCAAGTTTGGAAATTTCAGCCATTTCACTGTAACGTTCGATGTGTGTTATTTAGAAATTGCCCGTAACCATGGTAACGATTGCTGCACGGATGTTAGTCTCGCCTCCTACGCAAAAAGCGAGAAAGGGTCTGGTGGAAAGGGTCACACTGCCGCGCCCCCACGGAATGCAATAAGTGGTATTTCTATGTGCATTAATTAGAAACAAACCGCCACTTCCGTACAGCCGCGGGTGCAACACATTTCAATAATGTCATGCGACTACGCTTCTGCGATCTGAGTTAGGTGCAGTATTGGCTTATAGCATAATAGCAGTCATTAATAGCATCATGCTATTTGTTCTATTATCCCATATATAAGTAAATAGCATGCTATTTCTAAATCATTCTTTTTTTGATTGTGCCATGCTATTCCAGTATTATTATGCTACCGTATAGCGGAAAATTTTCGTATGGTGCTAATTTTCGTATATTTCGTATGCTCCATCCCTTATATGAAAATTTAAACGTGATTTTTTTCTAGCGCTCGTGACCTTTGAATTATGCCACACACAGTTGCTAGCGCTGCTGCATATGATAACGATGTCTCTATATCGATTCTTTGCTGAGGTTTCGAACTCTTTGCCAACGGCAGCAGTCCAAACACTCTTGTAGACATGGTAGGCTCTCACCATCGCTTCAATCGAGAATATATGCGTGTCTCTCTCGGCATATGGAAAGCAATTGGGCGTGGCTTAGCTAGCGACCAGCTGCGCGTGTGCATAATCTCCCACTGCAAGCATACGAAATTAAAAAATACGAAAATTTATTCAAGGGGCGCTTTGGTCAATCATACGAAAATTAGCACCAACGAAAATTTCCCGCTATACATCCCTAACCCCTACCTATTTCTGCTATTATGCTATTTCATCCCCAAACGTCCACTCCCCTACTTAGAAATAGCGTGCTATTTCTGCTACTAAGCTACTTCATCCCCAACCCCTACTTAGAAATAGCGTGCTATTTCTGCTACTATGCCATTTCATCCCTAACCCCTACCTAGAAATGGCGTGCTATTTCTGCTATTATGCTATTTCATCCCCTAACCCCTACTTAGAAATGGCGTGCTATTTCTGCTACTATGCTATTTCATCCCTAACCCCTACTTAGGAATAGCGTGCTATTCTGTTGTTATGCTATTTCATCCCCTAAGGTCCCCTAGCTACTTAGAAATAGCGTGCTATTTCTGCTATTATGCTACATTGTGTATTTTATCCCCTAACCACTACCTAGAAATAGCTATAGCATGCTATTTCTGCTATTATATTTTGACATAACCTTATCGCATATTTGGTCCCCCATACAGACTCTAAGACTTACCCTGCTAACATTTATACCCGGAACCCTAACCCCAATTAATCTCTACTGGAGATTAACCCTGCCATACAGACCCTGGAGAACCCTGCCATGTACAAACCCTGGAGACTAACCCTACCATATAGACCCTGGAGACTAACCCTGCCATGCCATACACAATTATTCTGAAGACTAACCCTGCTAACCATTTATACCCGGAATCCAGTCCCTAACCCCTTTGATTCTCTACTATAGCATGGGGATCGATCCATAAATTTGTGAAATATGAGGGCCGGGGGGGGGGGGGGGGGTGGTGGTATATGAGAAATATCAAAATAGCAGAAATAGCAAAAGACATAAAATAGCATGCCATTTTTATGCTATTATGCTATTAGATAAGGAAAAAGTATAGTATCTGTAGAAATACCACAGCCTCGCTAATAGCAAAAATAGCACTTAATAATAGCATGTGCTATAGCCAATTCTGCACTTTAATGGCTTTTTTTACGTAGGAGGAGTTGGCACACAGACAAGCAAGGAGCTTGTAAGTAGCTAGTACTTAGCTTCATATTAGCTATAAAAGTATAGTATCTATGAAGTAGCACAGCCTTGCTAATAGCAAAAATAGCACTTAATAATAGCATGTGCTATAGCCAATTCTGCACCTTAATGGCTTTTTTTTGCATAGGAGGAGTTGGCACACAGACGAGCAAGGAGCTTGTAAGTAGCTAGTACCATCATGTTTTGGTAGTCTACAATCACACTCCATATTCAATTTTGGGCCCAGTTTGTGGGGTCAATGGTCACACCAATTCAATTAACCCCCAAGCGCTTGTAGTGTCCAGGTAAATGCTAATTGGCAACTAGTCTTATCTAGAAGTATATGGGTGTCCTAGGCTCAATGAAGCTAAGGGCCAGCATACACCACCATTTACTACTGAACAAGAAACCCAAAATAATCTGGATGTGACCAAATATACCCCCCCCCCCAAAACATGGTTGCCACCCCATGGCTCTAAGTGGCGAGTCACTCTGGTGCTGAGTGAGGAAGTCACCCCACTCTGTCACTTATACAGGAGATACTCGACAGATCTGCCAGATTAAGATGAACCCCAAGGGTCAATTACATGTATTGTAATTTCTCTTACACCATTCCCACTACCAACCAATGAGGGAGAGACACAGATCTGACTAAGTATATCATTCCTGACATACCGGCAATCCGTCCACCAGAGTCTGCCACCACCACACCGATCTCTGCTCCAAACACGCTTGACTACCATTGTACGTATGTGTTGATACCAACAAAGCGCATGCGCAAACATTGGCATGTGCGCACCCTTTCGCTATAGCTACACACGTGGTACGGTGCAAGTGTGAAATCGTGAACTGCAGTCATGACGAGGAGACAAAATAGAACCTGCCCTTCGAGGCTTTGCTACACAGCAAGGAAAATGTCCATGATGTTCCAGAGAGTGTAATTATGGGCGATATTTGCTGAGTCTGGTAAGACTATGATAGGATGGTGGAATATGGCTTTTTGTGCATGCGGATTAATGATATTGCACCACTATTGCATAAAATAATAAAAATTGGCACCCGCCTGCATGCTGTGAAAGCTCCTAAGTATCTGAGAAACCATACCTGCATTTAGAATATAGTTGTAACAAATACCGCAATCTGATTGGTCATTCAGAGGTCTCTAACCAACTTAGAGACCTACAAGTTCTTCTTAGAATACACTTGTAACAAATACTGTGATCTGAGTAGTCAGTTTGAGGTCCATTACTTCACTTTTAGATCCTACTTGTAACAAGCACTGTAATCTCATTGGTCAAAACTAGGGTTCTAAATGGACTCATAGAACCCTTGTAATTCCTCATAGAACCCTTATAACTCCTCATAGAACACTTGTAAAAAATGGATGTCTTCAGGCCATGACTACATAGCAACAACTATCCTAGCCTATCAGTAAATGTCGCCAAAACTTTTTAACAATGCATTTTCAATGAAATCAGCACAATATATATTTTGAAAATGCCACTAGAAGCTTAATGACACCGACTTTTCAACGCATATGTATAAACGAGGGATGTAGCTGCTAGTGTGGTAACAGACACACACAGAATGTCTATTGCAGAGGACTGAATTCAAACAGGGTGGTTAGAACGTTAAATCACTATCATTGAATATACATTGGCCATGAGAAGGAATAAGTTTACTTTTGCAGGCTTACTTTTGAGAGTTGCAACGTGTATACACAAAAATGAAGCACTATTACTATGTGGGCATGTACTGTGTACACCAGTATAACCACTAGAGTAGTGTCTTTGAGCTGATTGTGGACTGGGAAGCCTAAGATACCCACAACACTTGCAGTTACTACTGCTGTCTCCTGTAACATGTGATACGAAAGCGCCGTGCGCATGAGACCAGATTCACCTCTTAGCTTTGCATACGAGGCTCTCTCTACTCTTGAGAACCTCGTTTAGCTAGACCAACCGTGAGTTTGACAAAATGATAGATTTTGAACTTGCTGATTCAAACATGGCATGTGGGCGTGGCCTCTGCTATCGGCACGGTGGCCAGAAATCCACTTCTAGGGGGCTTTGTGGCTAGTTCTCTGTTTATACACAATAATCAACCTTTACTCGAGCCCTTGAGAGGGAGAGAGACCTGGCTAACAAGGCAAACCAGTGTCACCACAATTGCACATGCGCACGGCACTTCGTTGACTGACATTGCAAAAACGTTGCAAACCGCTGTATACTGTAAACCACTGTTGCAGCTGTCAGCATTTTGTTAAGCAAGCCACTCACAAACAGGGCAGGGTGCCTGGTTTCAAGTATAGTAGCGGAAACACTGCTATCGTAATAATATGCATGTACATGTACATGTACAGGGTTTCATTTAGGATTACCGTCAAGGCGGGCAAACGCAATAATTGTAGAATTAAGGGGGGCGATGATACTGTTTTATCATTAACAAAGTGCTTGTTAACTTGGGGGGTCTGGGGGGATGCTCCCCAGGAAATTTTTTAATTTATCAACCTCGGAGACTGCTTCTGGTGGCCCAATTTTCAGTGATATCCACTGGTTCCCCTCCCTTACTCAAATATAGGATGGGGGATGTACTTCCTCCCATGTGGAGTGCAAAAGCTGAAGATAATTTATGGGTTAAAACTACCGATTCGGGCACTCCCTCCCAAAATGAAACCCTGATGCACGTAGCATGCATTTATCATCACTATCTTCATACTTTGTAGGAGAGGGCTATCTTCCTAACACATTCACTCCAGAGGAGATTGGACACACATCATGTGCACGTGACTAAAATTAGCACTCCTGCATAAATTAGTGACATACATGCAGCAGTGCACTCGTTTCGATCGCATATTCACTAATAAAGATTTTCTTTGGCCTGATTCCAAGCCTGAGAGGGAGAAGAGGCAAGCGAAGCCTTAATTAGCCTGAAATATTGACTTTTGATTGACTATGAGCAACGACAAAGCCTATTCACTTGCTGGTTTGGCTGGGGTTGAAAGGTTGGTTCGTTAATTCTTTCCTATGGCATCCTTCGCGGGGCTACAGGATGAGGTAGCCTTGCACGATTGATACCTGCCATATGTTTTAGTACATTGCATGTTGGTGCACGTGACTTCTTGGTGACGTTTGATGACGCGTGTCCAACCTCCTCTGCATTCACTCCTTGGTGTTCAAATACTGCACCAAAAGTTTCGATCAGCATGCAGAATAAGTATAGGTTATATCACGAGGTAGAGGTCTCTACGTGATTTATACACCGAGGGCTTCAGGCCCGAGGTTGTATAAATCACGTAGGGACCGACACTGAGTGATATAACTGACTTGTACCATGGCCTGACAACGCATCTACGACCATGCTGTAACTAAGCTAGCAGGCATGATCATGCAAAATTTCATAGCCTCAGAGATAAAATGTAGGTAATAGTTATTGACCCCGAGGTTTGTATGCAGTATAGAAGCACAAATCCCGAGGGCAAAGCCCGAGGGATGAGTGCTTCTATACTGCATACAAAGCAAGGGATTGGCCAACTATTCTCTAGCCCATTGTTTCCATGGATACAATATTAGCCCTCAAGAATTGTACGAATGTTTGTCCTGGCCCTCAGGAACTGTATAATAGTAAACATATGGGCATGAGCCCTACAAGGAGGGACTGTATCACATATACAGTACCTTGTATACCTTAGCAACTCCATAACAAAGGGCTAGAAGTGTATATATATATATACACCTACAAGACAGGGTTTTTTTAGGGGGGTGCAAGGGGGGCATTTCGCCCCCCCCCTGAAAATGGTCTTGCCCCCCTGAGATAGCTCTTGATCAATGATGATAATTAACAACAGAGTAGCTCCAATACCTTAACGTGTACTTTTGATAATTTGGTAGGTTAAACTCCACACTGGAGTAATCAGTAAATACGAAGTGCAAAGCCAATTTTTCACACTCTTAGAATATAAATTTGCTAAAACTTCCGCACGCGAAGCGCGGGAGGGCACACATCCCCCTCCTATACCCATAGTCTCATTATCGATCACACTATAATGTCGTGTGTTTTCTATTACTAAAGCAGTCTATATGTATGCAGGAGCGTAACACATTTCCCATAATTCAGCAGTAAAACCTTACCACTTGCTAACTATCGCTGACCCCCTCAATTTTAAAAAATCCCAATTTGCCCCCCCCCCCTGATCGAGTTTTCTAGAAAAATCCCCGACAAGAGGTGTATATGTGATTTATACACCTCCAATAGAGTGATCTGATTGGTCAGAATGCTACAACCATGGTACAAAACTATGTGTAGTAAAGAAAATTGATCGAGCCAGGTTTTTGGAACATTCTATTGAGCGTGCGCATTTATGACATCCTATTTGAGCATATGGCCAGATCGATCAACTATCCAAGAAACTCGTTGGCCTACTTGTAGCTCTCCTCGCAGCTACCCTCTACTGATGCAATACAGAAAGCATGTGATAGCGATAGCCTTGGAATTAAGGTGGAGAATCTTGGATATTTTGCACTTGACAACAAATCAGCAGCAGTGATGATGGAAAAGCTCTTAATAGTGGTTCTCTTCGTGTTCCTGGTGGAGTGAATATTGATAACTTTTGCAAACATCTCGAGTGTTTTAAAGCTGGCATAGAACCACCAAAAGAATGAACACCTTAGGTGCTAAACCGTCGGCGCCGTGAGCCGTAGCTATTACATGTGCTAAGTTTGGCGACCCAGTGAGCCCTGGGTGGGAGGGGCTTCTGGTAATAAGTTCTAAGTAAAACACACAGCAAGGTTATGAACCTCTATAGGATCCATATCCAGTGGTAAGCTATAGATTTGTGCAAATTATGATAGACAGCTTGGATTGTATTCAGTATTGGACACTGCATGGTTCTGAAGCACTCTGATAAAATTGTATTGTATGTTGGAGAGCCAGCTGGGATCAGAAAGCTGCCTAATAATAAAGCCATTCATAATTATTATACTAGGTTAGATATGATAAAAGGGCTGAAATGTGGGAGTGGCAATATTGACGACCCCTCCCAACGCAGGCTACACTGAAACGTGGGAGTGGCCTGAGGGCAGAAAAGTAAAGAAGCTTATCTGCCAGTGTACTAGGACAAAGTGATGAGTTGGTCGTGCTGTTGGATCTAGCATATATACTGCTAATGATACATACCCTTGGAGTTGAAAATAAGCCATTACCGTCGATGGAAACCAGGTAAGTTCGTCATAGGACCCTATGACACCTAGTTTTCCACGTATAAACGAGGTAGGTAGCAGATTTCGTGGTAACAGACAGACAGACACACACACACAGACAGACAGAACGACTACCGTAACCTTACGGTGCATGAGTGCTGACGGTTAATTAAGTACATGTATCTATCTCTCTCAATATGTAACAGTAAAACAGTACATATATAGATCACAGCACTCACCCAGGCCTAAGTATTGTGCATGCACACACAGTATTAGATGTTTGCTGACTTGGCAATTGTGCAAATATAAGGTAACTAAGTGGTTTTGTGGTGGTGTACTGAAACACTTCATGTGCATACACAAAAATTAATGCTGAGTGTGCCAATTCTAATATTGCAGTGTATGTTGAGTAGCTGATCTCTCTCACTTTCAATGCACTTGTACACTGTAACATACATCTGTAGCACTCTGACTAAAGTTATCAATTTGGAGTACATGTATAACTCGAAATAAACGTGAATATGCATGTTTTCAAGCAACACATTATACATTTTTTCAGAAAAAAAGATTGTCGCAAAAAAGCATCAGTTACTGCACTGCGCGTGCACAAGCTAAGGCTGAACATGCAGCTGTTTATATCTATGTGGGCAAGAATACCGGCACCATAACACACCACCTATGCTTGATAAGCTACCTCGAGAGTTATGTACATGTATGTGTTCCTTCCAGATACAACCCTAACCAAATGACCACTTCCACACACTCACATCAGCAATCCCCCGCTACAGGTGTGTAGTGTATAGCCATCATAGCCTTGTCCCCAGCCCACTCCTGATTTTTTCAATGAAGGGTATTCTTTGTGGCATATTTTTTAAATTTTTTACTAGGACCCCAGGGGTCACAACACTCAGAGTAAATCCCTTAGAAACCAAGAAGTACATGTGCATGTAGGTACATACCTTGAGCCAAGCACTCCACATATAGATATGGACTGTCAGTCTATCCTCTGAATGATAGTACAACCCTGTGGAGGCGAGAGAGTGAGAAAGAGAGGGGGGGGGGGTGTGCAGAGCATAGTGCTGTGTGTCTGTCTGTCTCTGATCATGAGCCACCCTTAGCTGCTTCTCCAGGAATACCACGCTCTGACAACATCCAGTTCAACCTTCTTAAGCCTACAAAAAGTAGATTATTAGTAAAGTAATGTAGGCACATATATATATGTGCTACGTACCATCTTTGAATACAGGGTGGGTGCATGAGGGAGACGAAGATCTGAACATAATATTTGAGAGGGGAAAGACAGCTGTGTGTGCATGGTGGTGTGGGGAATAAAAAAAACATGTCTTGGAGGGACTGGCGATAAGCAATACTAAATTACCTGCCATTGTCTGGCCTTGCTGTTGACTAGTGTCATGATTTGACATGATTCGGAGTCTTTCCCCATGGTTGCTGACCTGACCCTCCAGAGGACGGCATTCCTCTCCTCCAATACATGACAGTGAGAGCTAGCCTTATACAACGCTACCTGGATGGTGAGGGATGAGAGGCTACAACAATAATGCATCAGAATTGCCAATATATATTTCGGGGTGAGCCTGAGCGAGCACCGAATACACGAGGTACAGGAAGCAATTTTCTTATGTATATAATAGTTAGACACTGTTTAGGAGGTTTCTACGTGATTTAGAAGACTGAATGGGCTCTATGTAGAATCCCGAGCGAAGCGAGGGTTCTACTGAGCTCTGAGGTCTTCTAAATCACATAGAAACCGACTAAACTGTGTCTAACAACTTTAGATCCTAGCAACAATGCCCATAGGCTTGACATATAAACTGCTGCCTAGCAACAATCCTAATCATAGGCAACAATTTTTTTACAGGTTTATATGAAAAATTTACAGGTTTATATGAGCTTTTTACAGGTTTATATGAGAAGTAGATACCTGTTCCTGACCAATCAGATAACAGTATTTGTTACAACTAGGATCTAAATATATATATATACTTGTACGTGCATGTGTTTGTGGGGTACGTGATCACTTCAGTGAGGAGAGAGTTAAATTTTTAACATGTAAGGTAAGGTAATGGTCGTCATGCGCATGCTCATACGCCTGCACTGCATCATCAATCTGAGAGATAACTCAAGTGTAAAGGCAAGGCATAAAACTGGGAAAGGTGAGTGCTGTACCACTCTGCCAAGGCTCAGGTCCACGATTAACATCACTGGTAGACTCCACTTTCCTGAGCATGAAGATGACTGCATGGAGGCTTACCATTCAAGCTTGCCATTCTTGTCAGAGTCAGCAAAAGAGGCCTTGGGAAATAATGTGCACCCAATGTAACGATTTCGTGAGTTTGAGGAGCAATCCCTCTTGTGTGCACCCCAATTAATGTAACTGATTTATTGGTATTTGGACCTCCATTCATCTAACCCTAACGGAACCCAAACAGAAAACTGCTATGAAGATACACCTAAGAACTGACCCTCAGGGCCACCTTAGTGTATCGCTTCCAAGGCAGGCACAATCACACCAAAAAATCACACACTCAGCCATATTACATTGTGGTCCGGTGTCAGCACATCCCTATAATATAGTGACAGCTTGCATAGTAAGCAGACACTTCAGACATTGTTGCTAGTTAGGTGGTGAAGCTATGAGGAATAGCATGGCATGGAGTGGCTATTATGTCTTTCATGGAAGGATCTAGTGCAGCACAAAGACCGCAGATTATATGCATTGAAGTTCCTGGTCCAAAGGAATCTCCCTCGCCCTTGCTATTCACAACCCCATGCATCCGTCAGCTGTTAAAGACTACACATGTCTAAGCTCTGCTGGATGTATACAACTGAGTGGTGCCTTGATCTGTATATATGGTACAATTCCCAATAGCTTCACCAACTACATGTAGCAAGAGTGTCAGACGTGTTTTGCTGCGTCATAACAATGGAGCACTCCATTTATGCTCAGTTTGGTTAGATTACAGCACAAGGTACAGGCTACAAAACAGACCAATACTTCTCTAAGATTACCAACCTGTCTGCATGATAAAGAGGTGCAGTTGCTAAAACTTACTAAGATGCATGTAAAAGATGATCTGAAACCTACGTAATAGCAGCTGAGACCATTACCAATTCTTACAAGGACCAGTATCTATAACGAGCATTGTCAGTTTTGGAGACAGAGAGAGAGAAGATGTATACCACCGCATGGTGGGTATATGTAATCATTTTTTTGGTTGACTTGGCAGTCATGAAAATTCTACCCACAATGATGGGTGTGATCAAAAACATTGGCAGCATGGCCAGTATTAGCAAGCAAGAGTAGCCACTGTCCTCCAGCTAGTAGTGTACACCAATATTCTTCTATCTCATGCTATTTGTCCATGTCTCTTTGCAGGTGTGGCTTGAAAATCGTGAGCGAAATTCAGCATGTGCATTGATTACATATCATTTGTGTAGCGCAACGTCCCTAGATTGGGCTGCCGTTATGAATAAAATAAACTCTGAGGGCCCTCTCTGAATTTCCACAAATTACCCACCACATATGCAAGGGCGTAGCCAGAATTTTTTTTATACGGAGGCAGATAATAAAGATTGCGCACGAATTTTTTAGTCACGCCCCCTTAGTGGACAAACCACGCCCATTTTCGGGTGTCTACCTGCTCATAGAAGTGGCTATACTCCAATATAATTAGTAATAGTTATATCACGGGCGCGAGGGATGTACATGTATGGCATTTATTGCACCGAAGCACGAGGGCGCGAAGCGGCCCGAGGGCTGAGTGCAATAAATGCCATACATCCCGAGTGCACGTGATATAACTATTTTATATCCCGTGGGCATTAGCTACCATGGATACTGAAAAGAAGAAGAAAGAACAACTCATCTTGGTTATATCAGACTACCAAGCCGCTCTTTGAGTCAGCTCTCGAACGTCGATCGTTCCTTAGAGCGCCTCGTGACTGAGGGGTGTGGTCAAATCGACACTAACTCGATCGCGTGACAAGCATCATCGAGTTCAGAATCTGATATTCGTCGCTCAAGCTGTTGCCTAGCACAGAAGCGAATACCTATTGCCATGCCAAAGCTTCTACGTGATAAGCTTACCTTGGTAAGTCTCTAGCTCTCTCAGTCTGTGTAGACTTGCGATCGACCGACCGATCGACGATACGACTCCGCCCATCGCTTCGAACCGCTTTGTGCTTTCTCCTGCCATTCTTCCCGCTACACGCTCCATTGATATAGCTTTACAGAGCCCCACAGAATCGCTGAAGAACCGGCTAGTTCTTTGATCCTCGGCAATACTTTTTGCCTGAAGCGCGTTTGACAGTGCAATATGAGTTTGCGGTTAGTGCAATATCGTTGCGGTTAGTGCAATATGGCATATATTTTACTTAGCAACAACATAGTAACGGGATATAATTACTTCTACTTTCTTGTTCAATTATAACCGCATACAATTACACAGATAAGCAAGACATTCCACGGGCAGCCACATGAAATTTATTTCAAGGAACATAATATGGAATGTACAACATACATAATTATATACAGTCGCTTAATAAACATTTTTATATTACCTACATACCTACATGCAGTCTACTGTGGTGGCCACAGTTTACCTACGTACACACATTACGTATCCTCTCTCCACGTACCTGTGACTAGGAGCAGCTGTTGTGTGACTACTTGAAGGATGGTCTCTAATTGAAGGGGATAAGAGCACTCTGTTGACCTGCTTTGCTGTTCCAAGATACACTCTATCATAAATTTATTGGTAGTACATATGAAACACTTCACCATATCCTCAGTAGCTGCATAGTTGTAGTGGTGCATGTGGTAAGAGGTTGTCAATAATATATCAATGCGCAGAGATGGAGTCTGCTTGCAAGATATTCGCTCGATACATTCGTTAGATGCTCTATATACTTACTGATTTTTAAGTCTCGGAAAGGCTAGGCTCCATAGAGACCCTGAGTTTTCTCATAATTGCCTCATAGATTACCTCATAATTACACCATAATTACCTCATAACCAGAAAAGTAAATCTATACTGGGGATATATCACTTGTCCCTCATGAAAAGTATTACACCGCGCTACTGTACGCCGCCATAATTTGAACTAGGACGGTTGACCTGGACGTGACCTCCATGTGCCATATGCTAGACTGAATAGGGAAATCCCCCCTAGTGCGAGGTCACCAAAGAAAGCGAACCGAGAAAATTGCCATATTATATCATTGATAGTCCATGATCTTCTTATACGCTAGGTTCAAATTCTGGGCCCAACAAGCCTTCATGCGTGCTAAACATTCTCAAACAGTCTTCACAGCAAATACATTACAGGTTTCATCAAAATTTCGTCATAGCAAGAGCCGAATTTTATTGATTGGGACTCGGGATGTATTTACACCATAGCTAGGTTACATCATACATTATCATAGATTACACCATAATTACCTCACAACCACAGAAAAAAAATTGCTACTATAATATGAAAATGGGGACACAGAAAAGATATTACGGTCAGAATTCAACAACATACACCAGTCAATGGGGAGGGAGAGAGGTAGAGAAAGAGAGGGCTGTCAATACTGTTTGCAAAGCCTTACCTAACAGCTCCCCATGAACAAAAAAATATTTCTCTCTCTCTCTAAAGAGACAGCGATGGTGTGCATCCTTTGGCTTCAGAGTTACATGTACAACAGAACCACAAACTATAGTGAAGGGGTGATATGGTAGCCACTAGGACCTGATTATGGAGACATTTCTATGCACATGTAACTCCTATCCCAGGTCACGCCACGCGGAGGCAGATGCACAGGTGACCCTCGAGGCATTATGTCTACTACACAATGCCCCGGCTCAAATTCAAGGGAGAGAAAGAAGGAATGGCTGATTCCTGGATCGAACTGTAAGCACACAAACTAAATATCTCCCCACCCTACTCTCATTACAAATCAGATGTGTACTCATAGCTGCTTTGGAAAACATTCTCTAGCGAAATCATCCAAAGCTGATCAGCCAAGAATCAGCCATTACATACATACCTACACAACAAGCCTTCACGTTCGTCCCGACTGAGCTCTAAGAAGAGAGGAAAGATATAGCACAATACAGACCATTCACTAACACAAAAACGCCACAGAAAACCAAGTCTGTATCAGTACATGCCATATATCTCCACTGACAGGAGCAACAAGTGCTCCATCATGGATGGCTCAATCACGCTGTAACTGGAGGAGCTCGACATAAATACACACGATACAAAGAGCCCGGGCCACACTGCCTCGGTTTATGGAGGAAGCTAAATGTGTACAATGCACATACATATTGATGTAAAGATAGCGGCCTAAACATAATAGCAGCTGACACTAGTATGAGCTTCCTTGACCCTTACACCTAGACAGTGTGACTACAAGCACCACGTTACAATGAGCACATCAACATGACTGCCAGTTTTCAAGAAAGAGAGAATGAGAGCTCTGTACATACCCCATGTGCACAATTAGTAGCCTAGTGTGTGCTCTTGCATTCACTTACATGTACGCGTCATATGCATGTAGATGTGCAGTACACGGTCGAAACAGCACATGGCACACCTGATGTGATTTGTACAGCTTGTCAACATATGAGGTGAAACAAACGTCAGCTTTGACATTTTTGATGAATATTATTATACTCACCACTCGCTAAGATTGCCTCTATGCTGATATCAGGTAATTTTTTTAGAACAGAGAGAGAAATGTAAGTCCAATGGGAAAACTAGAAGCCATCAACGATTCATCATGCCACCCGAGCTTCAGGCAGCCGACTTCAACGAGGAGAAAGAGAGAAAATGCCAAGCCACCTGATTACTTTACTATGCACACGGGGGTAATACCATAGTGTCCCAGGCAAGTGCACTATGATAATAGTATTATTATACTGATAGAGTACATGTACTGTAGAGCAGATTATATTTAGAGCAACATGATACAACTTGATATTACGTTTTCACTCATAAAATTTTTGCTTGGTAACCTATACCTGTACCTACTGCTCTGTAATATAATCAGTTTGAACAGACAACAAACAACTGTACCAAGTGCCCAACACAAACAAGTATTGAGATGATACAGAGAGGGAGAATGCAGCCATATTAATACAAACATACATGTAGTATAGACTGGGATAGAGAACACAAGAGAGAAACATATCTCCAATGTGAAAACCAGAAGCCATCAACGACTCATCACGCCACCCGAGGGTGGGAGCTTCAGGCAACTGACTTCAACGAGGAGAGATACATGTACATCTAGATATTATGGCAGAGCAGAGAACAATCCTGTTTGCTGACATGGCATTTGTGTACTTTCTTATAAGGTAGTGCAAAAAAAATCAGTCAGCTGGTTTGGCAGTGTCACTACAAGCATACAGATAAGATTGATAACCAGTACCTGTACCCTATGACCTGATATTCAGAAACCATTTTTAGCCCCAAAACAAAATTCAAGGAAGGTAGAGCCTACAACTGCATAAACCTTCCCTGTGTCAGGCTTATTGAGTTGACGTGCCCACTCAAGAAAACACAGGTATGAAGAGAATTAACACTGACAAAAAATAATATTATTATGGTGATAGACATGTACACATACATGTACATGTATTAGCATTGAGACGAGCAAGAGAGAGAGAGAGAGGGGGGGGAGGAGAGGGGGAGAGGGAGAGAGAGAGAGAGAGAGAGAGAGAGAGAGAGAGAGAGAGAGAGAGAGAGAGAGAGAGAGAGAGAGAGAGAGAGAGAGAGAGAGAGAGAGAGAGAGAGAGAGAGAGAGAGAGAGAGAGAGAGAGAGAGAGAGAGAGAGAGAGGAGATAGATACATGTATATGCAGTTATACATGTACATGTATATAATAGAGGGAGAGGTAATAATATCATATCCCTGAGAGAGAGAGGATGGATTGGTAATCAATACATGTGGCCACACCTGGATAAACTACCGTATTTCTTCTAAAAATTCGGAATGAAAATAATAATATTGCTTTAGCTTCGCCGAATTTTTAGAGGTTAATATTCAACATTCTGTCTGCATCCGCATTCCATTCCCGTTTATAGCATATACACGAGACGACCTTTGCCAAAAAATTAAAGACTATATTAAATGATTCGGTAAAGGATGCCGAATAATTAGAAGGGCCGAATCTTTTAGAAGAAATACGTTATATACAACAAAATACTAGGTAGAGTCTCACACTGCGGCACATGATTTACACTTCCAGGGGACATCTTTTTTTTCAAAAACATAGTTAGGAACGTCCATGCAGTGTTTGTGGTACCAGGTTTTACATACATCGCACTCGGCCATTTTATCACCTAATTCTTCGGGCAAGCGGCAGGAGCAGTGAAGGTCCACTGACTGGGTGTGCCTGACACCAACAGTCCTGCGCTCACCGACCGCTGGGAAGCGAGAGAGGCGACATTTCTCCAAGCACTCTGCCAAGTGCTGCCTCATAGACCTGTGATCGTACTTGATCTTGCATGGGTCATTACCACTGCAAATGTCGTATGCAAATGCTAAGGCAAGGACTCCACAATCGGAACCATTTGACTGCCTTCCAACATCCATCATTCTCACTACAAGCTGTTTAGCAGGACTGAACACAAGGCTTGCAATCAATTTTACCGTCCCACTGGAAGCACTGGAGTACATGCTGTCGTACACATTGACCACTCCATCGTCACATCCAACGTTGGAAACAGTACACCAGTGACAGCCTCCAACAAAGATGACCTGCACAAATTCTCCTCTGAGGATTTGGAACGACAGACTCCTGTGAACTGCCGGATCTTGCAGGCCGGCTATGTTTGGGAATTCCTGCAAGATGAGCAACTGACCGGCCCTAATGACTGTGTCTGAGAGCCAACCATCAGATGAAACAATTTCCCGTTTCTTATCTATGTGCAAGGTGTACAGTGGAGTGGACACCCAGGTGTTGCTTACAACTGCAGAACCATCGGCTGAAGACAAGGCTGTGGGATCGTCAGTCAGGTCAACAACATGCTCAACAACAGGCTTGGCTAGGCCACAGTTACACACTTTGAGATTTGCAGAATCATTTGCTACATCTCGTAGTGAGGTCCTTCCTGCAGTTCGCCAGTTGTCTACTGAAATGGATGGATCACCGCTGATAGCCGTCAACTGCCCCTTTGCATAGCCAGTAGTGAGAACTCCCTTGTGACAACATAGTAGGCATCGATCACCAAACACTTGCACAATGCAGCAAGGAAGGTGACATTTGCCCAATTTGCTATCATGCAAATTCACGCAGTCACCCACCTTGAAGTTGGGCCTAGGCTTTTTCGCTGGGGGAGGCTTCTCACCACCTGGTTTTTCTCTCTTTCCTCGACGAGTGGACCTCGTGCTTGCTTTAGGAGGTTTGGATTTCACACAATCATCATCCTTGCCATTCTTGTCAGAGTCAGCAGAAGAGGCTTTGGGAAACAATGTGCACCCAACGTAACGATTTCGTGAGTTTAAGGGGCAATCCCTCTTGTGTGCTCGTCCGAGCGCTCCGCACACGCAGATACCACTTATTACGTCATCTTCAAAACACCAACTAGTGTCACCAGTTGGGGTAGGCACACTTTTTTCCAAAGAAATGCTTTCTGCGTCTGACAGGGTATCCTCAGAATAGGAAATGACATCATTGTCAGATGCTCTGTCATCCACAGAAACATCACTTCTCTGATTCTTTACGTTCAAAGGACATTCACTATGGTTGGTACGTAGGTGAGTGGTGGACCCACACTTACACGTCCCTCCAGTTGTACGCTTCTTCTGTCCTTTACGTTTGAGTTCATCTTCGTCTATGTCACTGTTGTCACTGCCGTAGGTATCGTGGCCATGCTTCTTTGACCACAGCTTGCGACGCTGTGCATCCACTGTTCGCTCACTTTTCAACTGTATTCGCCTCCGCTTGGAGGAATCGGTCTTTTCCTGATCTAAGTACATCATTCTCTGTCGATTGAATGTCTCCAGAGCAGCCTGAACACCATCAAACACAGGTAGCTTCAGACGCTCAAACAGCTCAACCACCCAATGATATTGTGGCCCACGCTTCTCATACATGTATGTCATGTTGGATTGCAGCAGAGCCAGCTCGGTTGAAACCACATAGTGTAGCCTTTCGAGGAAGATGTGCTTTGGTCTGAAGCGAATGAACACATTGTGGGAGGCCTCCAACCAGTTGGAATGCCCCCTTTTAAGAATGGGGTGAACCAGCTGTTCGGCCATTTCTGCTCTCTCATGGCATTCAATTTCGTAAGCCAGAGAGTGGAAAGGACATGTCAGTGCATGCCTTGTGTGATAGTCTGTTCCTTCGCACTTTAGATCCTCTCCATCCTTACACTCGCCACAGTTGCATACTCGAAGTTGGTGAAAATCACACCTACCAAACCCCCAATCGTGCTCGTCGCGGGCATGTCTGGCCAATCCTTTCATCCTGGTTGCAAACTCTTCGGCAGATTCACTCATCGACAAAATTAGCGAAAAGTAGTTTCTGGCCTTTTCAATAAACGCCTTGGAGAAGCAACCACATCCCTGTTTGTGCCTTGAGCAATGACAGACCACATCGCCAACAGAGGGAAAAGTGTCTTTATACTTTCTTATTAAATCAACAGTGAAGGACTTGATTTTCTGCAGCTTTTCCAGCTGCTTCTTGTGGGCCCTACCGGCATGCCCACCACAGATCATGATATCTGCATTGGGAAAGTGGTCTGTCACTGCCTTAGCAGAGGAGGAGTCGGCATCTTGCCACTGAATGGCAATGTTCATCCCTTCCTCCTTGGCTTTTTTGAACGTAAGGCGTGCGGCATAGCCTTCGGCACCCTTGGATGTCCCCTGGTAGAGCTCTTCTTCAATTATGTCATCTCTGCCTTTCTGACAGAGATGCTTGCGGTAAAGAAGAGCTCCATCGTAGTAGTTTCGAATGCTGAAAGTAGCATTCTTGCTGTGATGACCACGTGTCATCCACGTGCCGTCAGCGGACGTGACGGCACGACTCCACGAACCCAGTTCATTTTGGTCCATGCGTTGCATGTCATCCTTTGCATCACTGCACATCTTATCGACCATCTCTTTGACAATAGGGTACATTCTCTTGATGGTCGAGTCAAACATTGGCCAACTAACTCCTTCAATCCCAAGTGCATGCTTCAATACCTTGTAATAAGTCACATGCGTGCAACCAGCTATGATAAAAGCCACCTGCGCAGCAATACCAATTTCGGTAGCACAGCCAAGTTCGTATTTAGATGATGTTTCAAACAATGCCCACTGACTAGCACAACCGTTACAAGCATAGGTGATAGAAAGAGCACCACCCAGCCCAAGGCTTTTCACATGAATGGGACACAATGCACCTTTACAACCAGGTGTGGCACAACAACGTATTTGATTCACTTGCTTAATGAACTTGTTCAATTGTTTCAAGTCCATGAAGCAAATATTTGATGGAATACATGACGTATTTTCTATCCTCTCTCTAACCTTTCTTTGAGGGGTTGGAACATACAGGGAGCCATCATTACTCTCCACTGTCACGTTGAGACTGTCAGTCTCTTCATCACCCTCCACTGTCACATTGAGACTATCATTATTTGACGTGGGAGTATCCTAAATGGCAAAGAAAACTTACGGTGATGTGCACGTATACAGACAACTTCTTTCAACGCATACGAATGAACATGTACAATGTCATATTAGCGAAATGTATCAGCCTCCCAGTCTAGTGTACACCCACCAGGCCTCCCCCAATAGCCAGACTTAACAAAAATTAATGGTAAAGCGTCATCACTCCAGTATGTAAAGTATATCCTTTGGAAGTCTCATGCCCGCCCACTGTGTGTCTGCCTATAATTATGCGTATCTACATCTCTCCAGTTCTTCTTATTCTACCCAGGATTCCTCATACCGTAAATCTGGAAATTTTCGTTGTAAAAATATTTTCGTAGTCAATGGCGGCTACAAAAATTAATCTTACGAAAATTAGCATGCGCTATTAACGCTAATGCGGTAAGGGGTCGTTCCTACGAAAATTTTTTTGCACGAAAATTTATCATACGAAAGTTTCTTTACACGAAAATTTTCAGATCTACGGCATTAGTGGGACGTTTTTAACATTCTTACACCACTGAGAATTTCGTGTTTTTTTCCCCTACTATCGGGTTATATTTGTGCCCAAGACATGTCCTTATAATGCACAGAAGGGGGACAGAGGGGGGACATAAGAGGAAGCCACCAGCACCCCACTGGTATGCCGCACCATCAAAATTATGAAATCACTGCATGCCATGATGTCCTGATGTGGGAATATAAGGTTCAGTATAATTATTATTATGAGGTTGATCCAAATTAAGGGGCTGAGTTTAATATTCCATCTCGCTACTAAGATAAGTTACTAAAGGATGGAAGATTGTTCCAGCCTTGAACATTGCATTTTTTTTACGCATTTTGCGTTTCTTGTCTGTCGCTGGTATCAAGCATGGAATTTGTGTAACCACTGACTTGGAGGAGCTGAATCTTTATGTTGATGACTGTGATCGCTATGATCTTCAGTCCAAAAAGAAAGAGTATCACTGGACGATCTTTGTGCTGATGTTGCCTCTCATCCGATATTCTGGTACAGAATTCGATTCTTATAACAGTCATTTTCCATACATAGCTTTGTGTATGCCTCAACCATCAGGAAAAGCCGGACATGCTCTCAGCATAATTCTATCTTACATGGTTTGCTCATTCAACCGATTATAATTCCCCCCCCTCAGAATCATCAGGTGATATACATGTAATAATCTGCCTATGAACATTGGCGGAAATTAAACTTGGAGATAGGACCCAACCTCGTTATTGCAAAAATACTCCCCCCCCCCCCCCACAACAAACTCTTATAACATGCGTTTGTCACCTTACCTTGATAATACTGTCTATCACCGACCTTTCTGGTGTATCACCAGACACAGTATTCATACCCAGTGTAACACACACATCCTGTATAAAAACAATAATAATTAAAGTTAATCGCTCAGGTCCGAGGCTAATCTTTTCTTCAAGTACTCACTTTTTGTGCATCAGCACTCTCAATTGACTCCATATCACTGCAAAAGATGAATAGATACAGTATCACCATGCAAGCACTCCATTATGGTCACAATCACACTATGGTACGTATACTCACGTTAATATGTTGAATAACAAAACTTGGATGAACTGTTGAAATTTCCAACACGTAACAGACCATACACCTGTACATGTACCTTGAGTTTCAGAAAATTGTAGCAATAATAATAATATATTATGGATACACCCACATTTGATAGTAACCCAGTATTGCTCTGCAGACCTCTAAATGACCACCCCCAAATAAGATGGATACCCTTCTCACTAAATGACTACACCTTCCATAATTATGACACTAATATAGCCCCATACACATGCTGAGCTAGTGAACAGCACCAGGAACACATTACCAGCTCACATGCACAAGGGATAAAGTAATTGGTTTTGTCCGTCTGTCTGCCTGTCTGTCTGTCACCACAAAATCGCCAGATCTGGACATCTAGGCATCTGAGCGACTAGTAAATATGACAAATCCATACAAGTCGTCCAAAATTTGTCTTCATTATGCTTCAAATGGTTTGGCAAGGCCCACGAGCATCGCAAACACTGCGTCTTTGTTGGCGACACCTATCGACTCGACCCATCCACGGCCATGTGTATACGTCAGCTACATACATGTATGCACACTTACTGCTGCAGCTCTCATTTCTATGCAAACAGATGTGGATGCAGATGCAATGTGCGACGGGTATGTGCTCTATAAAGCTCAAGTTGTTTCGTAGTGCACTGGGTATGGGCAAAATTATGCGTGACCCCTGTCCCTCACATAGCACATGGGTGGAAAACATTGCAAATGTGTGGTAGCAAGATTTTTCTTGCCCTTGACTTGAAAGGCTTCGTGCTGGTATTAGGCAATATTATTAGGCCCTGTCAGCTTAGGTACCTATATGGAGAGCAAGATTATTCCTGCCTTTGACTTGAAAGGCTTCATGCTGGTATTAGGCAATATTATCAGGCCATGTCAGCAGATCTGATTATACATGTAGATAAATTTCACTGATGCAATGGGCAAAGCAGGGGCACCGCCACAATATTATGCAGGAGTGAATGATGTTGCACAGCTCTGAGACTAGGATTATAGGCCTTGAAGTTGCTGGTCCAAAGGAAGCTCATTGCTATTCATAATCCAGTCAGCCGTTCACTTCTGGGCTACAAGTGTGTATAGGCTCTGCGGGATTTACACAAGTAAGTGGTGCTGTACGTACAATTCCCCATAGCCTTGCCAACTAACTAGCAAGTAGCGGAAACGTTTGCTGTGTAAAACAATAGAGCACTCGAGTTTGTAGCTCAAGGTATAGACCAATGCTAGCTAGCTTGTCTGCATGACGAAAAGACCTAGCTGCTCCGGGGGCGTATGGCAGCGACTCCCTTGTTGAGCACATAATTTACTCAGTTGGGCAAAGCGTAAACAATGTTCATCACATTGTCAAGCGCAAACAATAGGTATTGTCAGGTACATTTTCATCAGTTCTTGCTCATACACGGGCACAATGTATGGCTAGTTATAGCTTAGTTTTAGTTTCTGCAGAGACTTTTTTCAACACTGTGTCTACTGTACTGTCACCGGTACCCAAGATTTAGTGCTTGGAGTACCGGAAGCTCTAATATTAGCTATAGCTAATAGCCACTAATACTGAGTGCTAGACGGCTAGCGAGGCTAGTAGTTAGGGGGGGGGGTTTGGTTTCACTAATCGGTTAGTGATGAGGGGTTTTGGATTTAGGCTATGGTTGTTGACAAAGGGTTAGTATTATAGTGACAAGGTGTATAAAGGTGGCAAAAAACGACATCCAGCAGCAGCGAGCTGGGTTAGCAGAGCGGACTAGGGCTAGGGCTGGTGGAGCGGTGGTCGTGGGTTCGAAACCCGCTTGATCTTTAGATTTCTTTTTTTATTCCACTTTCGAACAATTTTTTACGTTTTTTGGCGGGCTAGTTTGCCGGTACTCGAAGCGCTAAATTTTCAGTACCGGTGCCAGTACAGTAGACACAGCGTTTTTTCAATTGTTGCTGTTTGAGTTAGCACTGTACATCAATCTGTGATGGTAATCTCGCTACAATGCATGGTGCAAGTACAAGCCACATTGAGACTACTATCCCCGTAATCAGTAGTCTCGTGCCCAGCCTCTATGTTGCATGCAGAAAATAAAAGTACGGTGAAATGCGCATTGTTCCGGCAATATCTCATTGCGTCCTTTCACAATAGTGTCCGTAAAGTTCAGACGAGGGCAATAAGCTCAAATGTAGCTGGCGAGGATGTGGATGATCCATGCCTACCTAATGGGACAGGAAAATCTCATTTATACAGCTGCCGTTTGATCGTCTGGTTGAGAATCAGGCACTGACACACTCGGACTCCATAATTTGCCAAGATTGTGCTTTCAAGGCGTCGGTTGGGTGTAAGGCTGCGTGAATTGTGCATACAAGCAAAACATCGTGATAACGCTATCACTGATAATACAGTGGAATCCTGCATGACGGACACCCCTCAACGGCGGACACCTGCGATATAACAGAAAATTCTGAATGTCCGGATTGTATTTCCAATACATTCAAATCCCCTTAACAGCGGACACCCCGCTATTCCGTATAACGGACACTTATTTTGGTCCCGCAGTGATGCTTTATCATAGCTGGCCTCGATTCGATTGTAGGAGGGGCATGGTCAACCACTACCCCTGAGCTAAGGACACTTCGCTATAGCGGACTAAAATTTTGGTCCTAATGGTGTCCGCTTTAGAGGGTTTCCACTGTATTTGTTTGCGTGTCATAATAATATTATGTCGTGTACATCTGGAACCAAAGTTGAAAAAACATTTCACCACAGTCTTTTTCCGATCTACGTATGGGTACGAGAATATGCAATCAGGTACTTGTAACATATCAGGAGAAGGAGGAAGGATCAGATTCTGGTGTTGTGCCCATACTGGAGTTGTACCAGTGCTTAGCTGCTATGCCTGTGTGCAAACTTCACTCGTGAGATGTAGTCTAGTAGCCTAGCAAGCCCTGGTGATGACGTGGAGCAATCTGATTGAGCTCCACTCCTGGCTGCAGCAGGTACTAGTCTCGTATACATAGGTATAACACCAGAGCCTTCCTCCTCCCCAGTCATAACCCTAGCGTTCCAAGGACCTATTGCAGTTTATCTAGAATTGTTTGTCCTTGTGAGTACATCCTATAATTAGTGTTTTGCAATAGGGGGATACATTTTTGAGAAGTAATTATATACATGTATATACAACGAAAAATATTTTTTACAGCGACGACAATTTGTTTTTCTTGTATAATTTGTGTCCTATCCTGGAGGGCATAAAAGATGCACTCTCCTACAAGTTCAGAAGACTCGCCGCATGTTTCGACAGGCCTGCTCGGCAGGCCACCGAGCCTCATTCGACGTTCTCACTCCGCTTGAACGTTGCCATTACACGGTGAGTTTGATCAGCTACTCTTGGCCTGCAGTGAGGGGTGTGGTCTTTATCTGCGTATGGGTACGAGAATATGCAATCAGGTACTTTGGGAAAACTTCCGTTCCTTTGGTAACATATCAGGAGGAGGAGGAAGGATCTGGTGTTGTGCCCATACTGGAGTTGTACAAGTGCTTAGCTGCTATGCCTGTGTGCAAAACCTCACTCGTGAGATGTAGTCTGAGTAGCCTAGCAAGCCCTGTAAAAATTGGTGATGACGTGGAGCAATCTGATTGAGCTCCACTCCTGGCTGCAGCAGGTACTAGTCTCGTATACATAGGCATATTATACACCAGAGCCTTCCTCCTCCCCAGTCATAACAATACAAACCTAGCGTTCCAAGCCCAGTAAAATCAGGCGACATGCATCATACAGTTCCATAGTCAGGAAAGGCGAGAAAACTATCAGTACGCCATATTATTATATTATGCTCACACAAATAGGGATCATCTCACAACTATGAGAATCGAATCGTGTCACACACGACAGACACAGAAAACTTACCTATAATCAATCTCGGTAGTGCGCAGACGAAGTTCACGTAGTCTCGTTCCGGTTCCCAGACGAAAGTTCACGTGGCACGATGGCCGATATGCGCACGCGCAGTTTGACAGGGGAGGGGCTGATGCAGATATGCGCGTGCGCAGTTGGATAGGGGAGGGGCTGATGCATGTGCATTTGGAAGGGGTGGGGCTGAAAGCACGACCTTTGACCTTAAAATTGACGACCGACAGCGGATACCAAACGGAGTCATTCATGTCTCCTACAACGCTAAAAATGCTCAGCAAAGGGTAAGCGGCTAAAATAGACTTATATCAGCGCTTTTGGGGCAATTTGGGGATATATCCACCCACGCAATTAAATGGTACCTTAATTAGACTGAGCTTGTAATAATATTATTATTATTATGCTAGTGGCTTGAAATTTATTGTGTAGCAACTGCTTTCATTGCTGTACACATGTATTCATTATTATTACCATAATACATGTTTTCACCCGATAGAAATTTCACCAAGTCCAGCTACCTTTATAAAAAGGTCATTGAATAATATCTTTTTTGCCAATCCTATAAAGGTCGTGGTGTGCAGGTGTGCATGTGAAATGTCAGCCCTGATTTCATTCCAACCACTCCATGGTCGGTAGTCTGGCTGGAACTAGAAGTGTGGTATATAGGCAGCCTTCCTGCTACCCAGTGTGGGAGATCAACATGATATCCATTTCCTGTTGCTACCAGAGTTTATTCTATGCACTATAGGGCCCATCCAAAGTTATAACATAATAATATGCTGCACATAAACACACACAACCAATGACCAACGTCCATACTTATCCTGTAGTGCTAGTATAATTAATTTTGTGAGGTCTAGAGGGTGCCTTTCCATGATCCATCGTTCCCATCGCATAATATCTTTGAAAGATTTCTAGAAACACTCATTTGCCTTTTGTTAACTTTTCAATGAATCATTCATCTCTCTCTCTTTCCCCTCCCTCTCTCCCTCAGGTCGCTATCTGTTCTTGAATGCGCCCCAAATCGAACCCGACCAACGCTGAGGCCATCCAGGAACAGATCACTAGAGTTCTGCTGGAGAGGTTGATAGTCAACCGTCCCCACCCCTGGGGGCTGCTCATTACATTCACCGAGCTTATAAAGAACCCAACCTATAACTCCTGGAAGCACGAGTTTGTCCACTGTGCCCCTGAGATCGAAAAGTAATTATTACTATAATATAGTTACATGTAATTATTACACTGTATAAAGCAGCAAATTGTAGGAGAGTCCAATTTTCATGGAAGGACAAATTTTAAAATTTAAATTTCGCAGATGTGCATGATCATGGCCATAATAATTAATATTATGTACAGTGTAGTTGATTTCATACATGTGTACCTCACAGTATAATATTATACCTCTGCCTTATATTAGAGATATCTGAGAATGATGTGTTTTTTATCTGTTGTACTTTGGTGCTTAATTTGCCTTGTGATATTTGTTAATTTTTCCAGGTTATTTGGGTCAGTTGCTAAGAGTTGTATGCAGAGGCAGCCTCAGAGTGGGGTCCAGAGGGAAGAGGGAGCCCCTCACCAAATGACTTAGTAATTAATGAGACTATCAGGAACTCTCCTATGCTGTCAAATTCTTGACTCAATTGGATGTACCCTCAGATAATAATATTATTATTATTGTTGCTATAACTCTAATATTAATAATATTGTCTACATACTTACATGTTGTAGTTGGTAGCCTATATAGCAACCATCTGAGGTATGTGTGCAGACCATGTACCAGGGAACTACCCACTTCACATGCATGTACACTACACTGACAGTAACCACAATATTGAGATAGTTCTGCTCAGGGTACTATGGTGTTCCAACCAGCAGTAGAGGTGCATGTATGCATAAGTGCACACACCAGGAAACTGCCAACCTCACAACACATGCAATACATGTACTGGTAACCACAATTCTGAGACAACCACCTGTTGTTTACAGATCTGCTGTGCGTGATAGTGTATGATGGATGTGTGTACTTATGGTATCCTATATGTGTGGCGCATAGCTAAAATCAACTTGTAGCTGAGTCAAAAAAAGTTATAATTTAAATTTGAAACTCCAACAAAAGTGATCAATGTAACCATGAGAGAGATTCAATGGGGGAAAGGAACAAAATCAATACAAAATTAAAGGTCTCAGGAAATGTAAATATCAACACAAATTAGGGGTTGTGGATGATACATACCACAACTCTATATCACAGTACAAAGGAACAAAAAAAGGACTTGAGATATAAGTCAAACAAATCAAAATGTATTAGCTCAAAAAAGACAAGGATGTCAAACATTCAAACAGCAAAAATTGTGTGAGCATAGTTAATGTGTGAAGCATGATTCTCTACTTCGAGTGCAGTTATGTAAGACCACTTTTGTCAAGAGCACATTTTAATCACAAGAGCATGATGTTGCACTATGATGCATGGAATTTAAATCAAAGATTGTGTGAGATAAGACGATGAAAACAATAGTAATCTGATGTTAAATGAAGCTATAGGAAAGTACAAGACCAAGTCACTAGTTATACAGTTCAATTATTGTTCCAATTCTACACTTGCTAAGACTGTGCATTAGCAATTCAATATATTATAAGCTCCCTTGAGTGTCATCTGGAGCTCTTTGAAGCCACTCTGTCAACATGGTTCCAAGCCAGCTTTCAGGAGCAGTCTGCATCAGAAAAGGTCTGGCCTGAATGTTGTCTAGCTGATACTGCTCTACATAGCAACCAACTGAAGGTATGGTATGTGTGTACCTGTACATGTTGCTGGGTAAAAGGTGCATGTATTAAAATTTCTTATCTAATCAGCCAATGGGGTATGTGGTGTGCACACATCATAGCCAGCCACATGCACCACCTCACAATACAGTTACTTGTAGTGGTAGATAACCATCTGTTGTTTACAGATATGCTGGATATACAGATGTGTACATGACTTTGCATGGTGTATACGTATATATTATATACCTGGGTATGGGTGAAAGTAATTGTATTCATGCAATTGTGCCCAACCCCATAGCCTATGCATAGCTGAAATATTAACTAGTAGCTCAAGTCAGGGACAAAAGTTGTAATTGAACTTGAAACTCCAACAAAAGTGATACAATACAGTACTATAATTCTAAATGTAAAAAAAACACAACATCAATGTAACCACAAGAGAGATTCTATGAGAATAACAAATTAAATGATGAATATAAACAAAAACAAATAGAGAATGTAAAATTAATACCAACACAAACTATTGAGTATATTATAATTTTAGTAGTTTTAAGATTCAATGGGAAAAAAATTAATAAGAAAGTGACGAATACAAAAATGTCTTAAAGAAAACAAAATTAATAGAAAACGTAAATACCAACACAAATTAGGGGGTGTGGATGATACATAGCACAGGAAATGCAGTCTACTACAGATAAATGACCACAAAACAATAAAAATAATTTCAGTTAAGAGGTGTAAAGAATAGTAACTCAATCCAGGGAGAAAAAAGACAAGGGTGTCAAATAAGTAAAAAAAAATTATGTGTGAGCAAAACTAATATACACGTGTCAAGCATGATTCAATACTTACAGTGCAGTTAGAGTAAGAACACATTCTGAGATTAAGTGACAGGATTTGAAGTTAGCGGGTCAAGTTTGGCTCTTTTAGTGGGAGGTGCATGTTCACTAGCTACTGTTTGTGTGAAGCATGATTCTACTTCGAGTGCAGTTTGTGTGAGACCACTTTTGTCAAGAGCACATTTTAGGCATTCTATTGAAGCAGATGAAGAGCTCCCTCGACTGTCCCCTGGAGCCCACTCTAGCCATTCTGTAAGCATCTCTCTAAGATAAGCTTTAGGACCTTCGTTCATAAGAACTGATTTCCCTTGGATGATTTTAAGCTCCCCTTGGTGAGTGCCAATCTCTCTCCATTGACTGGCATGGAGATTCAGCTTGCAAAGTAACTTTGAAAAATGGTCAGGTTCTGAGAGAGCGGATTTTTTATCATGACCACTTCCACTGTTGTCAAGCAAAAGATGTTGCAATTGTGTCAACTTGGCCTGTTTGACTGGCATAGCCTTAAGAGAGCACTTCCACCGAGTAGACTTGGATGTAATCTCAGCAATGTGAGCCTCTCCTCGACCACAGGGACAGAGCAAGGCAGGGCTAGGACTAGAGTTGAAGTAGCCCAAGTTGAGAGCAGCCTTGTGTAGACCTTTCTCTATGGCCTTCCTAATGACAGGGAATTCCTCAGGGCAAAGATCATCAGCGTCTTTCGGTTGAATGTTAACATGCACCTCAAAGTGAGTGTAGGTGTCTATCAGTGTCACCGTTGCAATCAATTCAGGTACATCGAACTGAACACAGTTGCGATAGAGGCAAAGTGGAGAACCGAGGTCATCTACTGAAATGGACCATGGAGCTGGGGACTCATTCTCAGGGGAAACTAACCAGCACAAGAGAGCACAGAAGATGCCCTGTCTTGGACCTCCTCCAGGGAACAGCAGCACAAGGGAAGGGATGTGCTTAACATGATGATCATCAACAGCTTTGCTGTCAAGGTGGCGCAAAAGAGCAGGAAAAAAGTACTCCGATTCACTAAAGGTGGCAAAGACAAGCAGCTTCTTGAACAGAAACGCAAGATCACCTACCTCAAAGAGCCCAGGAACATAGTGTGTGTTAAAGTCACCCTTCGAAAGAAACTTGATTGTAACCAGCGCAAAGTCATGAAAATTTATCCAATCTCCGGTCAAGGCCTGCTCTTTACAAAGTTTTTCCATCTCAACAGATTTGAAGACAAGCTCTGAGATTTTGTCAAGCACTATCTGAGGATCAGCGAATACAACATTGGGGAGGATTTTGTGATAGTACATTATAGCAGAGACCTGATCTAAGTATTGAAGAGCAGCGTCTACAGCATCCTCCTCAAAATGAAGCTTCTCAATGGCTGCAGTAATGCAGTCCTCTTTGCTGAGGACTCCTCGTTCAAGAGCTTGGGCCATCTCCCCAAGCAAGATCTCTAAAGCAAACCACCTCGAGGGAATATCAACTGGCGTGACTAAGTCAGTACAAAACAATCCCTGCCTAACCTGCTTCACTATCTTGTCCTCAGCATCCCCAGGGAACCTAGCATTGACGGGAAAGAACACTTTCTTTTCTGAAGCATCGTGAAACATGATCTGCTTTCGGTCAAGAGGTGAAAGATGTTTCAAAATCTTTCGATTTTTCTCATCACGTGATTCGCTGGATTTTTTTTCATGGTCTATGTGCGTGCCAACGACCATTATCTGTGGGCACTCACTTTGACTGCCAGTGGGAGGTCTGTGTGAGTGAATGCATCGAACACAGTGCTGGAGAAGCTGTTCTATGCTTTGAGCAGACGTGAAAGGAGAACCCACTGGCTTACCGTCAACGTAAAATTCAACCACTGGATATGTTGCTAGGTCATCACAGAGCCGAAAGACAAAGATATAGTAAGAAAGGTTGCGCAAAAAGACGGGCAAAATTTCGTGAAACTGGGGCTGACCCCCAGCATCGATCATCTGAATCAATCGAAAGCAAGCTAGCGGATCTACAGTGGTGGAGAGCTGCCCCATCAGCTTAACAAGCTCCTGGTCAGTCGATATCGACTGGAGAATGTCATCTACTTCACTATCAATATCCTCATCCGATTCCCTATGATCTAAACTAGCAGGTTCTAGCAGTGAGGCTGAAGGAGGTTGGTCATCTAAAGGAGGAGGCTTGCTCTGGTCAGGTGACGCCTGGTCCTTGGACTGGACCTGGGACACAGCTACAGTGGAGATGGGTTGGTCGCTACTGGAGGAGGCTACTTTAGCTTGAGCTGCACGCAAACGACGTTTCAAATTGGGAGCGGATTGAAGTAATGCTCGTGCAAGAAATGTCCTGCGCTCTTGGAGAGTAGTGATCGTAGTGAACTCTTTGCCATCGAGGTTGATTCGGTAGACAGTAGTGGGCCTCATTGCTAGAGGCGTACTAGTTCTATTCACTGGCGGAGGGTTACCCAAAATCATTTCTTTGACGGAAGACTTGCCGGAGCCAGCTGCTCCGTATAGGAGAAGCTTCCACATCCACGATCGGATGTGTCCGTGCTTCATTGCTTCTTCAAACTGACGGAGATTCTCAGCACTACCTGGGGAATCAAAATTAATCAAGGTGGCCATAAATGAGTGAATGAGATGGGAGATTGAAACAAAAACACAATCTGATATATACTAGTTAGTCACATGATCCACCAACCAAGGCCACAAAGACACTGAATAAGCATTACTTTTATATCATGTGTACACCTAGTTTCACCATGGATATGTACAGCTACACTGTGGGCATAGCTAATGGACATGGGACACTTAATGATATTCATAACATGTAACCTAATTATCACCACATCATCCACTTTACTGGCTATGTACTCCTATTTTGATTATTGAAGTGTCTAATGTACTGTGGTGACACTAACGCAGTACATAATTATATTTTTTTACCCTAATTAGATTATAGTAAACATCAATTATCATAATATTATTATGTATGAAAATCTGGATTAAAATTTCACCAATCCCAGATACAGTAGCAGCCAATAAAAAGTTAACGTTCCGTTTCCTACTCTATGATAGTTGAACGGGCTGAAAACGAGAACGAAACGGTAGCTGAACGGTACAGACAAAAAAGTGACAAGCGTTCATTTGGTAGGTGAGAAATGTTCAGAGCGAGCACAGTGCGTATAAAGACAGCCTTAGTCGCTTGCTGCGCTGGCTTCTACGATCGCTAGGCAGCTCTACTGAGCTGATACTAGTTAGACACATGATGCACCAAAGAAGGGATACTGAATAAGTATTTATCATGTGTACACACACTTTCACCATGGGCATACCGTAAAGTCTGGTTAATAAGCGCATGCACTGAAGCCATCACTGGAAGAAAACCACCGACATCTTTGGCGAGGCTCGCATAGAAGTCAAAGTCAAGAGTCTGAACCCATCTCAGTGGAACATCGCAGTGTTGAGTATAGCCGATCGCATGTATGCAGCTGGCTATCCGAAAATTGGTCGGTAAATTAGTTCTAGCCATGTAGTGCATTAATTGAATGGTGAGTATTACTGTCGTCTTTATTGGGCGCATTCACTTATTAGACAATACCTAATAACAGCAAGGAAGGATGCACTCATTAAAAATATGCACTTCATAAGCATGTGTACTTATTAACTGGACTTTACGGTATTCAGCTACACATTGGGCACAGCTAATGCAGCACATGGGATGCTTAATGATATTCATAACATGTGATTTAATTATCACCACATCATCCTTTTTACCGGGTGGCCACTTGATTATAGTTAATAAATGCATTGGGGTAACAATAATGTTGCACTAAAATACTTTAGTACCCTTAATTAACTAAATGTATCACTCACCTTTGAGGTATTTCTTTAGTACTACCTCTAGCTCTTCAAGGTGGCCCCTCCTATAGAGTGCATAGGCCACCAGTTGCCATGTTGGCGAGGGATGATCCTTGAGATACAGTTCCCAACATGCACGGCTGCAGCGTTGAGCATCACCAGAGTGTTGGCTCTCTATCTCATCAAGTGTTGATTGAGGTATGTTCATCATCCACCCAATCACATACCAGTTATGACTGACTCTCTCCAACAGAGTGGTGAGGTTTGGTAGATTGAGAGTTGTCTCTGAAATGAATCAATGGACAATACAATAATGATAGGTATTGAGAGTGCCACCTGTGCACACACACATTAGTATCAACAGTCAATAGTTTGCTCCACCACTCCCAAGCATCACTACACAAACATCAACAATCTCTACAAATGACTGCATGGGCTAAACTGAGCATTGCTCCCACACTACAGTGTACAACACCTGTGTCCCTCACTATAGCATGGCTGCAGACAAACCTACTCCACTTCCTCTCTCTCTCTACAAGATACACTACATGGCAATAGTCACATGCTAAGACTTGCACATGACCACAGCACTGGCTTCCAACTTCACCCAAAGGAACTAGATTCATGTGCCATAGTTACTGTCTCCTTAGACAGACATCCCATAGATCAATTAACAAGGTAATTAGTACCCACAAAACAATGAATATTCAAAAATGCCATAAATGGACAACTATTCTTAAGTTTTTTTCTGTCTTTGACTTAACTACTGTATAGCCGGAAAATTTGGCGGGGAATTAAATTTGGCGGTTTGGCGGTCTATATTACAACCGCCAAATTAAAATCCGCCAAAATTTCCTACTCGCATATATACGTATGGCGATCCCATACCGAATCGCCAAATTTAAATCCGCCAATATTCTTCTAATAGCGATTTGGGGCTCAACCGCCAAATTTAATGCCCGCCAATATTTCCGGCTATACGTATACATGTATACGGTATTTATATTATATTTATATTAAGGCTGAGATTGTTGGAGAGAGGTGTATACACACACTTACCAGGTATTCTCTTGATAAACCTCCTAGCTGCAGCCAACGCTTCACCACATTCCTGGTAGTAGAGCCATCCTGCCAGTTGAGCCCAGGTAGCTCGGGGGGAGTACTGTATGTAGTACTCTATAGCCCCCTCCCTGAAGTCAGCAGAAGTAGAGGTTTTCTCTCTTATCTCATACAGTATGGAGTCTGGCACTTGCAGAATGTTATATGTCAGTTCATCACCGTAAACTGTGGCAGTGACCATGGAGATGTTTTGACGGGTGAAGCTGTGGTCTGAGGAATAAGGAGACAAAAGATCTGCATCATGTACACATTATGCACACACCATAATCATCATTACAACTCTGAGCTGATCCAACCAGGACAGGGAGTGACAGCCAACACATACTGCACACTCATGTGGTGACCCCATACACATCCTCACATACAAATTGACGACCATTACCAGATCGAGGTGAACACTGAGCACATTACTAGGCTATATGCAAGCAGTGCAGCAGAATGGTCTAGTGACTGGATCTACTATGAGATACTATTCACCTCATGCATTGGCTGCATGGCTACACACTTTATACACATGCCATGGATGGAACAACCTTGTACATGTGTACCTCATGTTCACGCCCACTAATTGGTGTGCACATGCACATGCTTATTAATCTGAGTATATTAACTGGAATTGTATAGCTGTCAATGACAATACAAGACACAGCTCAACATACCAGTCACTTTCTCTGCATACTGATGAATCTGGTTGGCTAGTGAATGTTTCCCCCACTTAATTGTCCAGTTGTGTTATTAGTAGCCTCCAGGAGGCTAGGGGGTGGTGATCCACCCACCACAACACTCCTGCACTCTTACGCTCTTCCTCTGAAACATGGATCCTTTCAATCCTCTCCCCCTCAGACACAGAGAGCTCCAGGATGCCACCACATGTGTGACTATTAATAATATATACATTTATGTCACACAGTGTCTCCCAGTCGAGCTCTTTGAGTTCCTTTAAAACATTGTTGTGTGTTAGAGCTGTGGCAGGGAAAGGGAAACAGTTTACCTGACTGACAGTATCCATACAAATAATTACCAATATTTAGGTGATTAAAATAGTTTATACTATGAAGGTGAGATTATTAAAATAAATTGTTCATAAAATCAATTACATAAATATAATATTAATAGAATTCATGATAATTGGTGAACTACTAGAATACCGTATAGACGGAAATATTGGCAAGAATTAAATTTGGCGGTTGAGCCCAAAATCTATTACAAGAATATTGGCAAATTTAAATTTGGCGGTTCAGTACGGGATCGCCATACGTATATTGTAGTATGTGTAGAAATTTTGGCAGATTTTAATTGGGTGATTGTAATATAGACCACCAAACCGCCAAATTTAATTCCCTGCCAAATTTTCTGGCTATAAGGTGATCTTAAAGCCATGATTATGGCATGCAGTCTCATAAGCAGGGGAATATTTAATTCACAATACACAAATTTACTGTCCATTTCCGTATTAAAGGCATTGTGCCACGATATAAGGGCTATTTTTAGTAAATTAGTGTCACATGTGATGTAACCGCGCCCATTAGATTAAATCTGGTACATTGTAGCCACTTTTCAAGCAACGGTTATAGTTCGCTATAGCTGAACGCGATCAGTCCAAAAAAGGCTCAAGTGTTGGAGCTGGAAGGTCGTCAACTAGCGGAGGAAGGTAAGAGGACGGGCAAGAGTCGGCCATGCCAGAGTAGCGATGTCTATGTCTAGCTAGATCTACCACGTGCAAGGTAGTATACCACGAGTAGATTTACCTTTAGCGAGCGAGAGTAGGTCGACAAGCAGATAGAGATACCAGTCCTCTAGCAGCGCCACGAGTAGCAAGTCCTTGCCTTGTCGTTCGATGGTGTTCTGGCGTTCACAAGGAGTGCGCAATAATATTTTGTATGCGCGCAATTTTTGACAATGTGAGTCCGTATACTAGATCTACATTTAGAAACAATCACCACTTATATCGTGACACAATGCCTTTAAACAAAGCCAGAGGAATGAATGGAGCATGAATCTCATTGAGATACAGGAAGTGGTTGGTCTGGGCTTGCTCACCAATAGAGTAAGACCCTACTCATTAGTTTGCCACATCACCTACCCCTGAAACAGGAAATTAGGATAAATTAATTAAGGGCTCACTTCCGTTTAAGAAAGAATGCTTTGATCTTGCTTTGATGTGGGCAATTACCGGCCTTTTCTTCAGGGGCCACTTCCGGTCGCTAATTACACGCGCATAATCATCCCTGGCCGATCCTGGACACGCCCACCTTCGACCAAAAGCACTCGTATGGCCTCTTCGGCCACGCCCCTTCACGATTCGCTAATTGAATTAGCCATTCCTGACGCTCACGCCCACGCAATTAAATGGTACCTTAACTTACTTCTACAACTTAAGGTACCATTTAATTGCGTGGGTGGATATATCCCCAAATTGCCCCAAAAGCGCTGATATAAGTCTATTTTAGCCGCTTACCCGTTGCTGAGCATTTTTAGCGTTGTAGGAGACATGAATGACTCCGTTTGGTATCCGCTGTCGGTCGTCAATTTTAAGGTCAAAGGTCGTGCTTTCAGCCCCACCCCTTCCAAATGCACATACATCAGCCCCTCCCCTGTCCAACTGCGCACGCGCATATCTGCATCAGCCCCTCCCCTGTCAAACTGCGCGTGCGCATATCGGCCATCGTGCCACGTGAACTTTCGTCTGGGAACCGGAACGAGACTACGTGAACTTCGTCTGCGCACTACCGAGATTGATTATAGGTAAGTTTTGTGTGTGTGTCTGTGTCTGTCGTGTGTGACACGATTCGATTCTCATAGTTGTGAGATGATCCCTATTTGTGTGAGCATAATATAATAATGCACCTATCAATGTAATCCCCCACTACCCCCCTCCCGGGCACCATAGGGGCTAGGTGGGGATTTGACTAATGAACTTGTCAACTTCCCGTAAGGTGGGGTCAGCCTCGTCTGTCAAATCCCCACTCTCCCCCTTCCAGGGTGGGGAAATGATAGGGGATTTGACAAATATCGAATACATGCAAATCAAATGCCCCTGTCTGGGGCTTGGTTTTCTATGTCAATCCCCCTGTGTTGCCCCCTATAGCGCCCGGGAGGGGAGTAGTGGGGCATTATATTGATAGGTGCATAATATGGCGTACTGATAGTTTTCTCGCCTTTCCTGACTATGGAACTGTATGATGCATGTCGCCTGATTTTACTGGGCTTGGAACGCTAGGTTTGTATTGTTATGACTGGGGAGGAGGAAGGCTCTGGTGTATAATATGCCTATGTATACGAGACTAGTACCTGCTGCAGCCAGGAGTGGAGCTCAATCAGATTGCTCCACGTCATCACCAATTTTTACAGGGCTTGCTAGGCTACTCAGACTACATCTCACGAGTGAGGTTTTGCACACAGGCATAGCAGCTAAGCACTTGTACAACTCCAGTATGGGCACAACACCAGATCCTTCCTCCTCCTCCTGATATGTTACCAAAGGAACGGAAGTTTTCCCAAAGTACCTGATTGCATATTCTCGTACCCATACGCAGATCGGAAAAAGAGTGTGGTGAAATGTTTTTTCAACTTTGGTTCCAGATGTACACGACGTAATATTATTATGACACGCAAACAAATACAGTGGAAACCCTCTAAAGCGGACACCATTGGGACCAAAATTTTAGTCTGCTATAGCGAAGTGTCCTTAGCTCAGGGGTAGTGGTTGACCATGCCCCTCCTACAATCGAGGCCAGCTATGATAAAGCATCACTGCGGGACCAAAATAAGTGTCCGTTATACGGAATAGCGTGGTGTCCGCTGTTGAGGGGGGTTGAATGTATTGAAGTCTATGGAAAGACAATCCGGACATTCAGAATTTTCCGTTATATCGCAGGTGTCCGCCGTTGAGGAGTGTCCATCATGCAGGGTTCCACTGTATTATCAGTGATAGCGTTATAACGATGTTTTGCTTATAATATGCACAATTCACGCAGCCTTACACCCAACCGACGCCTTGAAAGCACAATCTTGGCAAATTATGGAGTCCGAGTGTCTCAGTGCCTGATTCTCAACCAGACGATCAAATGGCAGCTGTATAAATGAGATTTTCCTGTCCCAGTAGGTAGGCATGGATCATCCACGTCCTCGCCAGCTACATTTGAGCTTATTGCCCTCGTCTGAACTTTACGGACACTATTCTGAAAGGACGCAATGAGATATTGCCGGAACCATGCGCATTTCACCATACTTTTATTTTCTGCATGCAACATAGAGGCTGGGCACAAGACTACTGATTACGGGGATAGTAGTCTCAATGTGGCTTGTACTTGCACCATGCATTGTAGGGAGATCAAAATTGCCATCACAGATTGATATACAGTGCTAACTCAAACAGCAACAATTGAAAAAAGGCTGTGTCTACCGTACCGGCACCGGTACTGAAAATTTAGCGCTTCGAGTACCGGCAAACTAGCCCGCCAAAAAACTTAGAAAATTTTTCAAAAGTGGAATAAAAAAATCTAAAGATCAAGCGGGATTTGAACCCACGCCCACCGCTCCACCAACCCTAGCCCTAGTCCGCTCTGCCAACCCAGCTCGCTGCTGCTGGATGTAGTTTTTTGCCATCTTTATACACCTTGTCACTATAATACTAACCCTTTGTCAACAACCATAGCCTAAACCCATAACCTCTCATCACTAACCGATTAGCGAAACCCAACCCCCCCCCCCCCCCCCCACTACTCACTAGCCGTCTAGCACTCAGTATTAGCTATA
>OZ005689.1:37219492-37226367 GCA_963930775.1 Cliona cf. orientalis | reverse complement strand
CCCAACCCAACCCAAACCCAACCCAAACCCAAACCCAAACCCAAACCCAACACCCAAACCCCAAACCCAAACCCAAACCCAAACCCAAACCCAAACCCAACCCAAACCCAAACCCAAACCCAAACCCAAACCCAAACCCAAAACCATTACCAACCCAAACCCAAACCCGACCAACCCGAACCCAAACCCGGAACCCAAACCCCCAAACCAACCCAAACCCAAACCCAAACCCAAACCCAAACCCAAACCCAAACCCAAACCCAAACCCAAACCCAAACCCAAACCCAAACCCAAACCCAACCCAAACCCAAACCCAAACCCAAACCCAAACCCAAACCCAACCCAAACCCAAACCCAAACCCAAACCCAAACCCAAACCCAAACCCAAACCCAAACCCAAACCCAAACCCAAACCCAAACCCAACCCGAACCCGAACCCGAACCCGAACCCGAACCCGAACCCCAAACCCAAACCCAAACCCAAACCCAAACCCACCAAACCCAAACCCAAACCCAAACCCAAACCCAAACCCAACCCAACCCAAACCCAAACCCAAACCCAAACCCAAACCCAAACCCAAACCCAAACCCAAACCCAAACCCAAACCCAAACCCAAACCCAAACCCAAACCCAAACCCAAACCCAAACCCAAACCCAAACCCAAACCCAAACCCAAACCCAAACCCAAACCCAAACCCAAACCCAAACCCAAACCCAAACCCAAACCCAAACCCAAACCCAAACCCAAACCCAAACCCAAACCCAAACCCAAACCCAAACCCAAACCCAAACCCAAACCCAAACCCAAACCCAAACCCAAACCCAAACCCAAACCCAAACCCAAACCCAAACCCAAACCCAAACCCAAACCCAAACCCAAACCCAAACCCAAACCCAAACCCAAACCCAAACCCAAACCCAAACCCAAACCCAAACCCAAACCCAAACCCAAACCCAAACCCAAACCCAAACCCAAACCCAAACCCAAACCCAAACCCAAACCCAAACCCAAACCCAAACCCAAACCCAAACCCAAACCCAAACCCAAACCCAAACCCAAACCCAAACCCAAACCCAAACCCAAACCCAAACCCAAACCCAAACCCAAACCCAAACCCGAACCCGAACCCAAACCCAAACCCAAACCCAAACCCAAACCCAAACCCAAACCCGAACCCAAACCCAAACCCAAACCCGAACCCAAACCCAAACCCAAACCCAAACCGAACCCGAACCCGAACCGAACCCAAACCCAAACCCAAACCCGAAACCCAAACCCAAACCCAAACCCAAACCCAAACCCAAACCCAAACCCAAACCCAAACCCAAACCCAAACCCAAACCCAAACCCAAACCCAAACCCAAACCCAAACCCAAACCCAAACCCAAACCCAAACCCAAACCCAAACCCAAACCCAAACCCAAACCCAAACCCGAACCCGAACCCGAACCCGAACCAAACCCAAACCCAAACCCGAACCCAAACCCAAACCCAAACCCAAACCCAAACCCAAACCCAAACTCCGCGTCCTTGAGCACCTATGAATCACAGACTGTGATAACGTCCTTCGGTATGTAGATGTATTAATTTTAATAGTTACTTGTGACTTTGCTGATTCTGGGGTGTTAGCAGCCCTCATGATTTTGACACTATTTTGTTGGCACACCCAACACAAATCTGACATAGGTTTCATGACAGTTATGTGGGGTGCCAACTGACACCAGAGAGAGGTGAAGGTGGTATAGGCCGCTGCTTTGATATCCGCTTCATCGGAAGCCAGCTTGTACTCGATCCACACTGCCTGCAGCATGCAGGTAATGTCAAGTATCTATAGGAGTGTGTACATGTGCACTAGTATGCGTTTGTGTGCGTATGTGAGATGTTATTCTGTGTGTGCATGTGCATCTGTATATGAGATGTCACTCTGTGCATGCGTGTGTGAGATGTGTGTGTGTGATGTCGCTGTGTGTGCATGCATGCGTGAGATGGAAATGTGTGTACATGCGTGTGTGTGTGTGTGTGTGCATGTGGGTGTGTGAAATGTGTGTGTGTGTGTGATGTCGCTGTGTGTGCGTGCATGTGTGAGATGGAAATGTGTGTACATGTGTGTGTGTGTGCATGTGTGCATGAGGTAGCAATCTGTGTGTACATACGTGTGTGTGTGTGTGCGTGTGTGAGATGGCAATATCTGTGTGTGTGCATGTTTATGTGTGAGATGTCACTGTGTGTGTGCGTGCGTGTGTGAGATGGCAGTCTGTGTGTACATGTGTGACGTGTGTATATGTGACCCTCCACGAGTAAACCAAGCATAGTGCGCGGAAAAAATTTTTTGAGTTAAGGCCACCATTACCAACTACAACCTTTGAACTATTGCTCCAGCAAATTTGAAGTCTCTAGCCCGTGTAGTCATGGAGATATGAGCAAAAATATACCCGGATCGCCCGTACTAAAGTATTGCAAAAAATTGCATTGAACATTGCTACGTACGTTGCACGCGGAAGTCCGTATATTCGCCGTTTATGGTAAATACGTGGCCCCGCCCACTAAGTCAAAGAGCTAGATGGCTGCCAACACGTTGGAAAGAGAGCAGCAGCCGGCGTTTCGATGGAAAAGAACGAAAAGATAAGCGTGTCTATAGATCGTTAGTATACAAAATCGAAGAAAGAAGTAACTGGAGAGTTTTTTCTATGCAGCTGCCGTGCTTGCCTACCTGCAACTATGGCAACGGCTCCGTATCATGGACGATCAATGTTAGCTACACGGCCGACTTCTTCGAGCCATAACTCGGTAAGTATAGCGTTCTAGAAGCTACGAAGCAGATTTTTGTGTAGAGGAATGATTCCTCTATCGATCTATACCAAAAAGTGAAAAACGATAATTATCACCTTGGGCAACTATTTTGGCCTGTATCTCAGATTGATATCCAGCGCATTATGCTTGGTTTCCTCGTGGAGGGTCACATATTACTATGTATACAGCACAAATGAAACGATCACATACATAAGTAAGTAAGTTTGTTATCACAGTATTATTGTGTGATTTATTTACTAGTATATTATGTGTAATATGTATATGCATGGCAGTAAGTCATCCGTGAGATCCCCATCCCCCCTACCCACCCACCCCACCCCACCCCCCAGAAAAAAAATTCTGTATGCAACCCTAAGCCACAGTTTGTATTAGAGCTGGGACTGTTGGAGAGAGGTATATACACACACTTACCAGGTGTTCTCCTGATAAACCTCCTAGCTGCAGCCAACGCTCCACCATATTCCATGTAGTAGAGCTGTCCAGCCAGTTCAGGCCAGGTAGCTCGGGGGGAGTACTGGATGTAGTACTCTATAGCCCCCTTCCTGAAGTCAGCAGAAGTAGAGGTTTTCCCTCTTATCTCCTTTCGTATGGAGCTCGGCACTTGCAGAATCCACGTAGCCAGTTTATCATCGTCAACTGTAGCAGTGACCATGAAGATGTTTTGACGGGTGAAGCTGTGGTCTGAGGAATAAGGAGACAAAGGATCTGCATCATGTACACATTATGCACACACCATAATCATCATTACAACTCTGAGCTGATCCAACAGGACAGGGAGTGACAGCCAACACATACTGCACACTCATGTGGTGACCCCATACACATGCTCACATACAAACTGACGACCATTACCAGATCGAGGTGCACACTGAGCACATTACTATAGTATATGCAAGCAGAGCAGCAGAATGGTCTAGTGACTGGATCTACTGTGAGATACTATTCACCTCATGCATTGGCTGCATGGCTACACACTTTATACACATGCCATGGATGGAACAACCTTGTACATGTGTACCTCATGTTCATGCCCACTAATTGGTGTGCACATGCTTATTAATCTGAGTATATTAACTGGAATTGTATATATACCTGTCAATGACAATACAAGACACTGCTCAACATACCAGTCACTTTCTCTGCATACTGATGAATCCGGTTGGCTAGTGAATGTTCCCCCTCCCCGTCCAGTCGTGTTATTAGTAGCCTCCAGGAGGCTAGGGGGTGGTGATCCACCCACCATAACACTCCTGCACTCTTACGCTCTTCCTCTGAAACATATATCCTCTCAATCCTCCGCCCCTCAGACCCAGGGAGCTGAAGGACACCATAAAATAGTGTCTCCCAGTTGAGCTCTTTGAGTTCCTTTAGAACATTGTCGTGTGTTAGAGCTGTGGCAGGGAAAGGGAAACAGTTTACCTGACTGACAGTATCCATACAAATAATTAACCAATATTTAGGGCATTAAAATAATATTTAAATTTACACTATGAATGTTAGATTATTAAAAAAAGTCATTCATAAAACGATTTACCGTGTTTATGCAAATACTCTCATATATACGTATGGCGATCCCGTACTGAACCGCCAAATTTAAATCCGCCAATATTCTTGCAATAGCGATTTTGGACTCAACCGCCAAATTTAATGCCCGCCAATATTTCCGGCTATACGGTATACAATTTACTCAGGGATAATTGGTGAACTACTAGATCGTCTTTGAAAATGATCTTAATGATTGTATAATGCATGCATTATGGCCATGATCGTGGCATGCAGTCTCATAAGCAGGGTAATATTTAGTCTCGTGCCCAGCCCCCTTTCACGCACGCGGAGAGAAGGGGTCTGGCCAAACATGTATAGGGCCCGTGTTGCCCGTGCAACATACAGTGCGCGCCAATCAGATGCACAGATCAAGTCACATGATTGCGCGGGCATGAACGGAATGCACATTAACGATTGTGCGCGTGCGCGTTCGTACGAAATAGAACCATCGGTATCCAAAGGAATGTTAATTTATTCGCGTTTCTTATTCACGCACACCATAAATATGTGACGTCATACATTCCTCGGCGACACGGGCCCTATACACGTTTGGCCAGACCCCTTCTCTCCACGTGCGTGAAAGGGGGCTGGGCACGAGACTAGGTAATATTTAATTCACGGTACACAAATTTAATGTCCATTTCCGTATTAAACAAAGCCACAGGAATGTCTGAATCAATGGAGCATGAATCTCATTAAGATACAGGAAGTGGTTGGTCTGGGCATGCTCACCAGTCGAGTCAGACCCTACTCATTAGTTTGTCACACCCACCCCGGAAACAGGAAACCAGGATAAATTAACTAAGGGCTCGCTTCCGTTCAATGTAATTGTAAGGAAGTCCCTTCAGTAAGCAAAGATAATTAGCATAATAATTTTTAATTCAGAATCGCTACTGTATCTACTCTCTGTCGACTCACCATGGCGTCGTTTTCGAGAGTTTTTCTTCTTTCTCGCGATAGGCTTTGCGGTGGAGTCGTCACTGTAGCCACCCATATAGAAAAGACAAGGTTGTAACATGTATGTCACAACCTTGTGAGGGTGTTGCTACCTTGTTACAAGCATGTACAACCTTGTAATATGCATGTACAACCTTGTAGGGAGAATGTAGCAGTGATGGCTACATTGTGATGAGAATGTACAACCTTGATACAACCATGTACAACCTTGTATGGAGATTGTGGTCATTATGATGAACATGTACAACCCTGTATGGAGATTGTGGTCATTATGATGAACATGTACAACCCTGTTTGGAGATTGTGGCTATTATGATGAACATGTACCACCTGGATTCAACCATGTATAACCTTGTGCAGAGACTGTGGCAGATCAGATACTGTTGTGATAACAGTGTGATCAACATGTACAACCATGACATTGTAATGAATGTATAATAATAATATTATGCATATTATAGTGTGGTAGTTACAAATTATATGCACATATTCCAATATCTATCACAAGTTACAATAATATAATATTATTAATAATTAATTCTTTGGTTGTGCATGGTCAAAAGACAATAATTATAAGAATTCATGTGGGACTATATTAAAGAGAAAGGTATTATCATTCTACTTCTTTAGAATTAGGAAGCATGCTAATGAATACATGGGATGTAGTCTTTTGAACATCCATAATCAGATATTTTATCTTCAATATGTTCAATAGGAATTATACAATATTCTTCAGATCTACAAGTATAAAGAAGAGTGCAATAAACAAGCAAAAAAAAACACTGAGTGATTAATTCAGCATACCTAGGTGGTTGAAAGGCCAAGATGTGCTGGTTAATAGCAGCATGGGTAATATGGTCTTCACAGAGTTCGAGACTTGATGTTCTTAAGAAAATAACCAATGCATAAAATTTACTCTGCTCAGATTGTCTGAGCACTAGTAACTTCTTAAGTAAACCATACTGACATCCTTCACCATTCACTACTGAGACACAGGAATCATTACGCTTCGTAGCTTTTGTGCAAGCTTCCGCTGATACTACTCTGTTTGTCTTATTTAGCAACAGTTGAGAGTACGAAAGAATGTTCATGTCTTCACATCCAATGGCGCCTAGTTGTGTAAATAGCTCCATTTCACTTTCTGTAAGTGAAGTAAGCTTTGGATCTCCTAGTAGGGTGTGATCCTCTGTCACAGAAAGTCCCTCCTTCCTGACATAATAGGTATGTAAAATATGCAGTGAAATCACATCTTAGGTAATCGTCACTTATCTACACCATGTCATAATAATAATATTGTACAAAAGGTCAATCGCACCTGGGCAATCACCCCCTCCCCAATCGATTAATCCTTCACTATACACATCAACTTCTATACTTAGTGCAGGGGTCACTTGAGGTCAATGAGATTCGTAATCATGCTTTTAACACATACCAAACTATAAGTTCATACAGATGTAATTGAGGGTGTCATTAATACAATGGACAAAATATGAATAGAGCATTTTCAATTATTTTGTTGAGGTTTATCTTATCCAGCAACTGTGAGCCTCCATCTCTATA
>OZ005689.1:37181992-37216992 GCA_963930775.1 Cliona cf. orientalis | reverse complement strand
GTTAGCCACATAAATATGCTACAAACCTTGCCATACATTGCTGAGTCAACATTTCAGTCTGATACTGTAACAGCTGAAGAAAAATTTTATCAGCAGCTAAACACTAAAAGAAAGTGTTCACGGTAGGTCATTACTATAGAGATGGAGGCTCACAGTTGCTGGATAAGATAAACCTCAACAAAATAATTGAAAATGCTCTATTCATATTTTGTCCATTGTATTAATGACACCCTCAATTACATCTGTATGAACTTATAGTTTGGTATGTGTTAAAAGCATGATTACGAATCTCATTGACCTCAAGTGACCCCTGCACTAAGTATAGAAGTTGATGTGTATAGTGAAGGATTAATCGATTGGGGAGGGGGTGATTGCCCAGGTGCGATTGACCTTTTGTACAATATTATTATTATGACATGGTGTAGATAAGTGACGATTACCTAAGATGTGATTTCACTGCATATTTTACATACCTATTATGTCAGGAAGGAGGGACTTTCTGTGACAGAGGATCACACCCTACTAGGAGATCCAAAGCTTACTTCACTTACAGAAAGTGAAATGGAGCTATTTACACAACTAGGCGCCATTGGATGTGAAGACATGAACATTCTTTCGTACTCTCAACTGTTGCTAAATAAGACAAACAGAGTAGTATCAGCGGAAGCTTGCACAAAAGCTACGAAGCGTAATGATTCCTGTGTCTCAGTAGTGAATGGTGAAGGATGTCAGTATGGTTTACTTAAGAAGTTACTAGTGCTCAGACAATCTGAGCAGAGTAAATTTTATGCATTGGTTATTTTCTTAAGAACATCAAGTCTCGAACTCTGTGAAGACCATATTACCCATGCTGCTATTAACCAGCACATCTTGGCCTTTCAACCACCTAGGTATGCTGAATTAATCACTCAGTGTTTTTTTTTGCTTGTTTATTGCACTCTTCTTTATACTTGTAGATCTGAAGAATATTGTATAATTCCTATTGAACATATTGAAGATAAAATATCTGATTATGGATGTTCAAAAGACTACATCCCATGTATTCATTAGCATGCTTCCTAATTCTAAAGAAGTAGAATGATAATACCTTTCTCTTTAATATAGTCCCACATGAATTCTTATAATTATTGTCTTTTGACCATGCACAACCAAAGAATTAATTATTAATAATATTATATTATTGTAACTTGTGATAGATATTGGAATATGTGCATATAATTTGTAACTACCACACTATAATATGCATAATATTATTATTATACATTCATTACAATGTCATGGTTGTACATGTTGATCACACTGTTATCACAACAGTATCTGATCTGCCACAGTCTCTGCACAAGGTTATACATGGTTGAATCCAGGTGGTACATGTTCATCATAATAGCCACAATCTCCAAACAGGGTTGTACATGTTCATCATAATGACCACAATCTCCATACAGGGTTGTACATGTTCATCATAATGACCACAATCTCCATACAAGGTTGTACATGGTTGTATCAAGGTTGTACATTCTCATCACAATGTAGCCATCACTGCTACATTCTCCCTACAAGGTTGTACATGCATATTACAAGGTTGTACATGCTTGTAACAAGGTAGCAACACCCTCACAAGGTTGTGACATACATGTTACAACCTTGTCTTTTCTATATGGGTGGCTACAGTGACGACTCCACCGCAAAGCCTATCGCGAGAAAGAAGAAAAACTCTCGAAAACGACGCCATGGTGAGTCGACAGAGAGTAGATACAGTAGCGATTCTGAATTAAAAATTATTATGCTAATTATCTTTGCTTACTGAAGGGACTTCCTTACAATTACATTGAACGGAAGCGAGCCCTTAGTTAATTTATCCTGGTTTCCTGTTTCCGGGGTGGGTGTGACAAACTAATGAGTAGGGTCTGACTCGACTGGTGAGCATGCCCAGACCAACCACTTCCTGTATCTTAATGAGATTCATGCTCCATTGATTCAGACATTCCTGTGGCTTTGTTTAATACGGAAATGGACATTAAATTTGTGTACCGTGAATTAAATATTACCTAGTCTCGTGCCCAGCCCCCTTTCACGCACGTGGAGAGAAGGGGTCTGGCCAAACGTGTATAGGGCCCGTGTCGCCGAGGAATGTATGACGTCACATATTTATGGTGTGCGTGAATAAGAAACGCGAATAAATTAACATTCCTTTGGATACCGATGGTTCTATTTCGTACGAACGCGCACGCGCACAATCGTTAATGTGCATTCCGTTCATGCCCGCGCAATCATGTGACTTGATCTGTGCATCTGATTGGCGCGCACTGTATGTTGCACGGGCAACACGGGCCCTATACATGTTTGGCCAGACCCCTTCTCTCCGCGTGCGTGAAAGGGGGCTGGGCACGAGACTAAATATTACCCTGCTTATGAGACTGCATGCCACGATCATGGCCATAATGCATGCATTATACAATCATTAAGATCATTTTCAAAGACGATCTAGTAGTTCACCAATTATCCCTGAGTAAATTGTATACCGTATAGCCGGAAATATTGGCGGGCATTAAATTTGGCGGTTGAGTCCAAAATCGCTATTGCAAGAATATTGGCGGATTTAAATTTGGCGGTTCAGTACGGGATCGCCATACGTATATATGAGAGTATTTGCATAAACACGGTAAATCGTTTTATGAATGACTTTTTTTAATAATCTAACATTCATAGTGTAAATTTAAATATTATTTTAATGCCCTAAATATTGGTTAATTATTTGTATGGATACTGTCAGTCAGGTAAACTGTTTCCCTTTCCCTGCCACAGCTCTAACACACGACAATGTTCTAAAGGAACTCAAAGAGCTCAACTGGGAGACACTATTTTATGGTGTCCTTCAGCTCCCTGGGTCTGAGGGGCGGAGGATTGAGAGGATATATGTTTCAGAGGAAGAGCGTAAGAGTGCAGGAGTGTTATGGTGGGTGGATCACCACCCCCTAGCCTCCTGGAGGCTACTAATAACACGACTGGACGGGGAGGGGGAACATTCACTAGCCAACCGGATTCATCAGTATGCAGAGAAAGTGACTGGTATGTTGAGCAGTGTCTTGTATTGTCATTGACAGGTATATATACAATTCCAGTTAATATACTCAGATTAATAAGCATGTGCACACCAATTAGTGGGCATGAACATGAGGTACACATGTACAAGGTTGTTCCATCCATGGCATGTGTATAAAGTGTGTAGCCATGCAGCCAATGCATGAGGTGAATAGTATCTCACAGTAGATCCAGTCACTAGACCATTCTGCTGCTCTGCTTGCATATACTATAGTAATGTGCTCAGTGTGCACCTCGATCTGGTAATGGTCGTCAGTTTGTATGTGAGCATGTGTATGGGGTCACCACATGAGTGTGCAGTATGTGTTGGCTGTCACTCCCTGTCCTGTTGGATCAGCTCAGAGTTGTAATGATGATTATGGTGTGTGCATAATGTGTACATGATGCAGATCCTTTGTCTCCTTATTCCTCAGACCACAGCTTCACCCGTCAAAACATCTTCATGGTCACTGCTACAGTTGACGATGATAAACTGGCTACGTGGATTCTGCAAGTGCCGAGCTCCATACGAAAGGAGATAAGAGGGAAAACCTCTACTTCTGCTGACTTCAGGAAGGGGGCTATAGAGTACTACATCCAGTACTCCCCCCGAGCTACCTGGCCTGAACTGGCTGGACAGCTCTACTACATGGAATATGGTGGAGCGTTGGCTGCAGCTAGGAGGTTTATCAGGAGAACACCTGGTAAGTGTGTGTATATACCTCTCTCCAACAGTCCCAGCTCTAATACAAACTGTGGCTTAGGGTTGCATACAGAATTTTTTTTCTGGGGGGTGGGGTGGGGTGGGTGGGTAGGGGGGATGGGGATCTCACGGATGACTTACTGCCATGCATATACATATTACACATAATATACTAGTAAATAAATCACACAATAATACTGTGATAACAAACTTACTTACTTATGTATGTGATCGTTTCATTTGTGCTGTATACATAGTAATATGTGACCCTCCACGAGGAAACCAAGCATAATGCGCTGGATATCAATCTGAGATACAGGCCAAAATAGTTGCCCAAGGTGATAATTATCGTTTTTCACTTTTTGGTATAGATCGATAGAGGAATCATTCCTCTACACAAAAATCTGCTTCGTAGCTTCTAGAACGCTATACTTACCGAGTTATGGCTCGAAGAAGTCGGCCGTGTAGCTAACATTGATCGTCCATGATACGGAGCCGTTGCCATAGTTGCAGGTAGGCAAGCACGGCAGCTGCATAGAAAAAACTCTCCAGTTACTTCTTTCTTCGATTTTGTATACTAACGATCTATAGACACGCTTATCTTTTCGTTCTTTTCCATCGAAACGCCGGCTGCTGCTCTCTTTCCAACGTGTTGGCAGCCATCTAGCTCTTTGACTTAGTGGGCGGGGCCACGTATTTACCATAAACGGCGAATATACGGACTTCCGCGTGCAACGTACGTAGCAATGTTCAATGCAATTTTTTGCAATACTTTAGTACGGGCGATCCGGGTATATTTTTGCTCATATCTCCATGACTACACGGGCTAGAGACTTCAAATTTGCTGGAGCAATAGTTCAAAGGTTGTAGTTGGTAATGGTGGCCTTAACTCAAAAAATTTTTTCCGCGCACTATGCTTGGTTTACTCGTGGAGGGTCACATATACACACGTCACACATGTACACACAGACTGCCATCTCACACACGCACGCACACACACAGTGACATCTCACACATAAACATGCACACACACAGATATTGCCATCTCACACACGCACACACACACACACGTATGTACACACAGATTGCTACCTCATGCACACATGCACACACACACACATGTACACACATTTCCATCTCACACATGCACGCACACACAGCGACATCACACACACACACACATTTCACACACCCACATGCACACACACACACACACACGCATGTACACACATTTCCATCTCACGCATGCATGCACACACAGCGACATCACACACACACACATCTCACACACGCATGCACAGAGTGACATCTCATATACAGATGCACATGCACACACAGAATAACATCTCACATACGCACACAAACGCATACTAGTGCACATGTACACACTCCTATAGATACTTGACATTACCTGCATGCTGCAGGCAGTGTGGATCGAGTACAAGCTGGCTTCCGATGAAGCGGATATCAAAGCAGCGGCCTATACCACCTTCACCTCTCTCTGGTGTCAGTTGGCACCCCACATAACTGTCATGAAACCTATGTCAGATTTGTGTTGGGTGTGCCAACAAAATAGTGTCAAAATCATGAGGGCTGCTAACACCCCAGAATCAGCAAAGTCACAAGTAACTATTAAAATTAATACATCTACATACCGAAGGACGTTATCACAGTCTGTGATTCATAGGTGCTCAAGGACGCGGAGGAACATCTGCAGCTGGCCACTCAAGAGAGGTCTTTCTACAGGAGTGCCATTGGTGCAGCAAAAGAGATACTACTAAAGAAGACCTTTACTGTTGACGGCCACCTTCAAGTCCCACCAATTGGCAGCTGCTTACGACCTGCATGTCATAAGATCGAAATGCACTTCAGCTTTGATATGGCCCAACAAGTAGGGTGCACATCCTGAATTCTTATCACTAACTTACATTTTATGCAATACATGTAGGTGCATTACCCTAGTGATCCTCAGCAGCCTGGCCCTATGTATTTTCTTACACCTCGCAAGTGTGCCATTTTTGGCATTTGTTGTGAGGCTGTACCAAGACAGGTAGGATTAATACATTATTCATGATCAATACACTATCACAGCATGTAAAATACCACTTCTTACAGGTCAACTACCTCATTGATGAGGCTATCAACACGGGCAAAGGGGCGAATAACATCATAAGCATGCTACATCACTTCCTTCAGACACACAATCTAGGGGAGACTCAGCTACACCTCCATGCAGACAACTGTAGCGGCCAGAATAAAAACCACTTCGTCATGCAGTACCTTGCCTGGCAAGTCCTGGTTGGCCTCAATGAGACGATAATGTTGTCATTCCTTGTAGTTGGGCACACAAAATTTTCGCCCGATTGGTGTTTCGGCCTATTCAAGCAGGCATATCGTCGGGCGAAGATTGGGTGCCTTGAAGACATCGTCAAGGTGGTTGAGAGTTCTGCAGTTGTGAACCATGCATAACTAGTAGGAACACAGGATGGCAAAGTAGTGGTACCTACCTACGACTGGGCACAGTTTTTTGATGCCCCCTTCAAACAGACAGCACTGAAAGGCATCAAAGCAATGCACCACCTGACTTTCTCACATCTCAAGCCAGGAGTTGTCATAGTGAAGGATTCTGTCACTAGTCCAGAGAGAGTGCTGAATCTTCTACGAGACGATAAGTGGAAACCCAATGCAGCTGATCTTCCATCCATCATTCCTCCACCGGGTCTTTCATTAGAGCGCCGGCAGTATCTTTATGACAAGATCAGAGAATTTTGCCCACCCGAGTGCCAGGATCTCGTGTGTCCGTGTCCTACGCAGGCCGAGCATACCACACCACCACCAGCTAAAAGAAAGCGTCATAACTGAGCAGCCTTCATAGTAGTGTTCTGTATGTCATGCTATTCTCTCTAGCTTCGCTTCGTACAATATTAAAGTACGAAGAGGGCTAAAAATAATTAAAAAAAAGTAGCCCATGACCCTCTCTATACTGAATGATAGTACAGTAGCGTACCTTTTTCTTTCGCACTCCTGAGATCCTATCCTGGTCCACTGCGTAAAGATCTCTGATCTTCCTCATGGCTACTTCAAAAAACTGTACTGTGTTAGCCGGTCAGGTCAGCTGATTATTACGTAACACAACGTGATGCGCATTGCGCGCGCGCGTAAACGGGTAGTATACGGAAAATGTAATAAACCCCCTAGCAACGTGTTCTGGACGTAATTTCTCCGTTTTAATATTTCCCGCGCGAGTGCATAAAAACGTTCATAACTTCAAAACTACTTGCACTAGCGCATTCAAACTTGCTGCATGGTTAGTTCAAAGGTCATTCTAACAATCTAAATAGTGATCGCGATTTTCTTGAAAAATCGCTTATGGAGGATTTTCCCAAATCCGGTCACATATTTGGATGACCGCTTTTAAATGCAGAAGTTTATTTATACGGTGAAGATTTACGATCCAGAACGAAGGAGTAAATTTGTTCAACGAGACTTGCGTGGCATCTGCCATAAATTTGAGTCAGTGAAAGCTCTTCGTTCTGCTTTATACCATGAATTAGAATATGACATTCCCGATGGTGATTATAATGTTGGTTACTTTGAAGGGTCCCAGCACAGGAAGAAATGGCTAGTATCTCCTGCCGATCTTGAATCCATGTATGTCCACTTCAAGGGTAAAAAGCACATACCATTGTGGTGCGATGGAAAAGGAAGTGGTACTGATTCTTGCATGCAAAAAGAAGCAGAAGAAGAGCAAAGATAAAGATACACACACAAAGAAAGTGAGTGAGCAGGAAGAAGAGCTTGAAAGTGTGTTTCAGAACTTGAGAGAAAAGCATGGAAGCAAGTGGTCTGGCCCCCAGTATAGGCCATGGGCAAGGGCTATTTTCTCTGGAGTGCATGAAAGTGACAGTCAGCCCCCTAACGCACCTATGTTCACCGGAGGTCTTCAAAAGCAGCCAAAAGAGTCGCTTGTTGATGCATTTGCAGGTGCTGCCACTGCAATAGCAAAGGCATTTTCCCCAAAGCCCCTCCAAGATGTAGCAGCCACAAGTACCATGGGGCACTCTGCTCATTTCTCCCCAGGGAAGAAAGTTGAAATACGGATGAAGAATTTGGAGCAGCTGCGTATTTTACAAAACCTGATGGAAGACGGCATTTTAAGCCGGGATGAATTCACTGAGCAAAAGCGTATCATTCTGCAATTATTAAACAATCTTGTTTAGTATGATTAATAACAACAATTGAGAAACAAACAATACATTTTTAAGGTAGAATTGGATGATCACGATTGTCATAACAATTATTATTATGGTATAAAAATTAATTAATGGTTATGATTGTCTAAGATTATAATTTTCAAAAGTTGAATGCATGGTCTATCCAGCTCTGGCAATCTTGCTTGGTGATAGAAGAGAATGCTGTAAGCACCAAATTCTCTGGATCTTCACCCATGTCAGCTTCCTGGTCCAGGAGCTTCAATGTTGCCTTCACCTTAGAAAATGCCTCCTCAATCGGATTAAAATCCGGTTAGTAGGGTGGGAGAAAGTGAACTATGGCACCAACTTCTTGAATCATACAGATGGTCTCTTCCTTACGGTGGATTGAACAATTATCAAGTATTACCACACTATGGGGATTGTGGCCATCAAAAGGCATCAAGTGATGGAGAAGTGAAGTTTGAACGAAGTCATAGAAGACAGCACCGTCAACAGATCCAGTCACAGTTTTCACATCAAGCATTCCATTGACGGACATGAAGGCGATGGCAGATATTCGTTTACCTCGAACTAGCAATTTCTCACTAACCAAAGGCCTTCCCCGGATGCTGTAGCCTTACTTTCTAATGGAGTTGCGCCGATCACTACCCGTCTCGTCTAGGAAAATCATCATGTCCCGATCATAAAGAGACACTTCTGAAGTGAACTGGAGACGAAAAAAGCTATCTCTTTGAAGTACCGATATTCTCAATTTCTGCCGGGTAAAGCCACACTTCTTCAAAAACATATAAATGGTAGATAAAGCAATTTCAGCACCGAGGGTCTCTTCAAGCTCTCTTGCAATCTCGTGGAGATAGATACCAGGACGACGTAGTACTAGATGCAGTATCATCATCTCTACGCCTATAGTGAGTTTCCTGAAAATTCTTCTAGATGGATGGCTCTTCTTCAGTGCAAGTCCAGTTTGTCTGAACCTTCTCAGTGCACTTAAGGACTGTCTCAGCTCTTCTAGCGCGCGCCCGACTAGCGGCCACTTATCATGCATGTTTGTGGTCAATTAGAGCTTGTACCGTGACGTCACCCCATATCAACCACATACAAGCCACGGCAGCAAAGCCGCACGGCTGCAATAATCGAGCGAAACCCGTTGGTCAGCGAGTTCCAACATTGTTCTCGGGGGAATTTTGCAAGTTAAACGACGAAAAGCTAACCTTAGGGATGATTGTCGATGATCTGCCGCGGCGATTGTTCGTAGCTGCCTTGGTCTTTCAGCTACATGCGAGAGATCGTGCCGTCAGAAGTGCTGAAATGGCGTTTTTTGCGATTATCTACTTACTACAAAGTTGTTTGCAAATTTGCCGCGGGGAGAATTAAGAGTATCATCCTAAGTTTCATTTGCCCCTGTTGATGTCAGCTACATCTGGCTGGAACAATGTTGGAAAACTTGAAATAGTGTTTAAGAGGGCGTGGCTAATCGCGGTTGTACCGCCTAATTAGATAATTAGTTGCGGTTTATTTTCTGAAATTCTTGAAGTACTAGAGTTATAGTTTCATTTCATCACCATGATCAGCTTCTCATATCTTGTTTAGGTACCTGTATCAGTGGTTGAAAATGTATAAATTTTATGCTTAATTGTATCTGAGACTGTCCTTAAATACACTGAGTTGTAACGACTCGAGATACAGTCACTGTATCCACTCCGAGGTTTGAGGCAACATCCTTGCACTTCTTTCCCAAAGCTTCCCTCTGCCACACTATTCTCCAACGCAAATCCTCACTATAAGCATAAGCTCGTGTTCTACCTGGCTCGCAAGAAGTCATTTTGCTGCATACGGGATTCAAATCCGCGCATGCGCATACTAGTATCCAGCCGTACATGATCAAAAATTGCAAGTTTTATTGAAAGTGCTGTACGCGGTCGGTATGCGCGCCGACTCGCGACTCAAACCAGTCTGCTTCAGGATTCACAAACTTGATTTTGGACTTATAGGAACGAGTTTGGATGATGTTGGCCAGTATTGGACTCGGCGTCGTCCGCGATCGGTGATGCTCGAAGAAGTAATGATCGCGTATGCATAATATTATTATGATTGTATAATATGCGATTGTGCGCTCGGTATGCGCACCGCCACTAACTCGCGACTCAAACCAGTCCAAACCAGTATTCTAGCGCCACGTCCAATTAGAAACCAGTCAAACCAGTCATCGCCAGATTGACCAGGCAGAGGACCGCTCAGTATTTAAAGAGCAAGTAGCGCTGGCATTTCCATTATCCCACTCGATCGGATCATCGCTACAATAAACAATCTATCGCAGTCCTTCACCTGAGCAGCCCCTACATCATGGCGCTCGGATTGCCATCCATAAAGAAGCTCTCTTTCATTTACAGCCGCTACCCTCTGCTCGTAATTTTATCCTGTGCATCTGGTACGACTTTCAGACGAGACGACCGTGTACCAAACCCGGACCACATTCGGGGAAGTGCTGTACCTCTCTCTATTGGATCTCTGATTTATCTTGGAAGTCACTTGCTGGTGCACATTGTTGGATTGAGGTGAATTCTCGTGCATGCATATGTAACAATTTCACCCTTAGATGTTTTTTTCCATAATGGCGTGGTCAAGAAGATTTAATGGCGGGGTCAGGGGAAATCAAAGGTGAAGATTCCAAAAAACCACAAACCACGCCCCTACGATAATTAGTTTTCGAGTTATGATGTCATCGATAGAAGAGGTTCTCAGGTGGGGCTTAGGGTAATCTGACAAGTCAATTCCTAAAAACCACAAACCATGCCCATGCAATAATTAGTTATGGAGTTATGTTATGACGTCATTTATTCCCCCCAGGGTTATGCTATATTCTCACCTTTTGATGTTTTTGTTATAAAAGCTCCAGATCAGTGGTTCTATGACTGGATCGGGGGTAATTGGGGGTGAGGATTCCAAAAAACCACAAACCACGCCCACACCATAATTAGTTGATGAGTTACATCATGTATTTTATTTAAAGTATTGTATGGTGGCCATGCTCAGTTAGGTCGGTAATCAGGGTGGTTGTACGACTGGGTCAGGGGTAATTGGGGGCGAGGATTCCAAAAAACCACGAACCACGCCCACACCATAATTATTGGTTATGTCATGCAATTAACTTGTGGTCCTGCTCATTTAAGTCCGTGATTAGGGTGGTTATATGACTGGGGTTATTATTATTTCAAAAACCACAGACCACGCCCACATGGTGGTCATGCTCATTAAAGTCAGTGATCAGTTCAATACTTCCCATTTTTACCAATACAGGGACAGCAAACACAATCCATCTTTGGAGTATTCACAAAACTTAACCACGAAATTTTAATGTGACGTATTTTGAAACATTGCAGGCAGGTTACTCTTTTTGTCTGATTTTATTTCTGCATACATTTGTATAGTGATATTTGTGTAGTATTTATACATACACTGCAGGCAGGTTACTTCTTTTTGACTGATTTTATTTCTGCATACGTTTGTATAGTATTCATGTTTGATATTTGTATAGTATTTATGGTAATTCTGGAATGCACATAGTGAGGAATAAATTTAACCATCATGAGTAATTTTGGTTATTCTGGAATGCACAATACTACTATACATCATTCACATGCTACTATACATTACATACATGTTCACATACTGCGATACACTTGACAATTATTATTTCTTGGATCTGGATTTCAACCCCATGATCGCTTTAACTTTATCATACACATCCCTGGGCGTTCTGCCACGCTTGCATTCAAAATTTTCCAGGAATGACTTGCATACTGTCATCTTCGGTAGTTTATCGTGATCGATGTAATACCGAAAATGTGCCTCCATGTTACGAATCTCGGTGCTTGTCCACTTCCCCTCTCTCTCCTGTGCATACTTTAGCGGTTTAGTGTAGTTGGGTAAAAGTATCTATGTGGTGCGGCATTGTGTATTAAGTATTGGTATATTATAAACCTATTAAAAGTGTCAACTCACATCAAGCTTAGACGCTCCGTGAGAGGTCTGCTGTTCTGGATTTGTGCTGCAAGCAAGGCACAATACCTTGCAAAAATATTTTATTATAATATAAGTACTTACTGGTCATTCCCTCCTTCACCCTTCTCACCCGGTCCATTCCCTCCTTCACCCTTCTCACCCGGTCCATACACCTGGAGAAAGGTTTCGAAGCCTTCAGGTCTGTGTGGGCTGAGAAGAAAGATGTTATGAATACTAACTCCAGAACAGTTGTCAACCTACCCATATTCCCTGGCACCTGCATCTGATGACTCGGGAGAGCAACTGAGAAGTGCGCGCATGAGTGGAGATGTTTGGGGTGGATGTTCACTAATCATAAATTTGAATTTATTTAAATGCTCATCTTCTTTGTCTCCATAACTCACTTAAATTTCACAGTCTTTTTTAGCCTGCCACTCTTTCTCTTCATGATTGATTTGGGAACAGTGCTGCAATGAAATGAGTGCAGTCCAGTGGTCCATAAGGTTAAATATAATGTAATACTCACACTGACTCGAACAATTTCGGTCTTGCTCTTGTCTTGATAAAGGGGCTAAATAAAGGGGCTAAATAGAGGAAAGTGATGTATCATATTCACTGATGCTAATAATAATATTAATGAATGAATACCCACTTCTCTTTAGACCTCTTCAGTTCAGGCTTGCCCTCTTCCTCCTCGCCCTCACTGGTGGGCAACCTGCATCATTGGTGATGTAGTGTATGGGGATAGTTTACTGTAGTAAAGGCACACCTGAAGACAAAAGGCTTGTCTACAGTCCTTGGGGTCGCAGCAGTGGCCATTCCTTGAATTTTGGCCTCGGTTCTTGTGCTGGCTGTGTCCTCGGTTCCATGTCGACTGATGGCAAGTGACAATGACCTAAAAGCTAAATGCACAATAATGTGTATGGTTCTCACATGTCATCAGTCCTTGGAGTCGGGGCGCCGGCCGTATCTTTCGTCCCAGCAGAAGGATTTCCAGCAGTATTGGTCCCATGTGGACTGTTATGAAAGTGACAATGAACAAAAGCTAAATGCAGAATATTATGTACGATTCTCACATGTTGTAGGTCCTTGGAGTCGTGGCCATGCACATGTCTTCGGTCCCAGCGGGATTGTCCTCCGTCCCAGCCTCTGGACTGCTATGAAAGTGATAATGAACAAAAGCTAAATGCAGAATAATATGCATAAATGATTCTCACTTATCAGTTACCACCGACTTTCTCAGCACGTCATATGTGCAACACGGTACTGTTGTACTATGCACTACACTATCTACAATATCATACTCACAATCCTCCAGGATCGTCCCAACCCCCATGAAGATGAAGGTAGTCCAGCATTGGGTCATCGACATTGTCACTGGTTTGAGCAGGCTGCTGCAGCTGACTTGGTTCTTTTAAATCTGAATGTTGGCCTACTGCTCTTTCCTTCTCCCGAAAATGGTCCTTTAGCTCTTTGCTAACGTCCAGCAGTTTCCTTCTGAGCGCCTCATTTTCTTCCTTGAGCTCCTTGTCTTTTTCCTCTAGTCCACTAATTTTTCTCTCCAAATCATCTCTCTCTTCGTTCAGTTTGCTTCCGAGCTCCTCCTTCTCTTCCTCCAGTCTGCTAATTCTCTTCTCCATCTCATCTCTCTTCGGTCAGTTTGCTTCCGAGCTCCTCCTTCTCTTCCTCCAGTCTGCTAATTCTCTTCTCCAACTCCCCTCTCTCTTCGGTCAGTTTGCTTCCGAGCTCCTCCTTCTCTTCCTCCAGTCTGCTAATTCTCTTCTCCAACTCATCTCTCTCTCTGGTCAGTTTGCTTCCGAGCTCCTCCTTCTCTTCCTCCAGTCTGCTAATTCTCTTCTCCAACTCATCTCTCTCTTCGGTCAGGTTGCTTCTGAGCTCCTCCTTCTCTTCCTCCAGTCTGCTAATTCTCTTCTCCAGTCTGCTAATTCTCTTCTCCAACTCATCTCTCTCTCTGGTCAGTTTGCTTCCGAGCTCCTTCTTCTCTTCCTCTAGTCTGCTAATTTTTCTCATCAACTCATCTCTCTCTTTGGCCAGTTTACTCTCCTCCTTTTCTTCCTCATCTTCTAGTTGCTCCCTCCACTCCTCCAGCACTTTATAATTGTGGTCAAGCACTTGCATATCTTCATTTATCTCCTCTATCTCTTCTTTCCACTTCTTCCAGCCATCCTGATCCTTTAAGAGGGCTTGCTCCCTTGCTGTCACTGCTTCTTCCCTCACCTTCACGTCGTGCTCCCTCCGTTCAAGAGGAGTAGGAGGAGGAAATTGCTCCTCAATTGAAGGGGATTCAAAGAGGACAGGTGATGGAGGACTCTCGGCTGGCGCTGGCAGTAGCTTCATTCCAAAATTAAACTTTACGGGTAGGCATTGTCCCTATTTCACACTGGAGTTCCTATCGAAAGTCACGCCAAGCCTGACCTGATCTATAGTAACTTCGGATCTGTGGAAATATTTTTACAGGTTACATTGATTACAATAGGTGGGAAAAACTCACATTGTTGCTGCATCCGTCTGATCAGACCTGTGGTTGGCATGGATGTGTGCATGCATCTTAGATACTTGTAGTGTTTCAACGTAAGAGATACTCGATTTAGTTTAGTTAGCATTAAGAAGAGAATTAATAAGTAAGAGAATTAATTTTAGTTACATCATTGACAAGGGAAAGTTAATGTCGATATGAGACAAATCTATATACTACAATGGGAGGGAGGGTGGGATAGGATAGGATCATTAGGAGGTAGAAGGTGTTCCTGTGCGCCTGCGCCTGCTTCTGCGTGTGACGAGTGTTGCAGTGTTAACAACGCGGACATTCTGTGTATCAAGCTCTCCATCATCTGCCCTTTGGATAATATCCTTGAGCTTCTTAAGCGTCACATAACGCGACAGGTTGGTTGCCGTGTAGATTCGCGTGAACTGAACTTCACTGCGCAGCAACTTCTCGCTTCTTGCTAGTAAGATGGCCACTATGCATGCTACGGCGAGTAGGTGACTCGTTGATGTTGTCGTTGAACGCACGGTTGTCACAGCATTTCTCACACATCGTGTGAGCCTCGGCCTAGGGCTGACAATCTTCTTTATCTCTCTTTGCGTCAGCGAGAAGTAGTCTCTCATCAGGGGAGTAGCAGCCATCACTATCCTTTCTGCATCAGCACTTGTCATGCCCCCAGACGACATGTCGCCCTGAACTATCATGGTAAATACACTGGGCGAGAAAGTGATGGACCATTCATGAACCTTTGTTTTGGGGACCAGTGGCATCTCCTTCGCAAGCGTAGCTGCTATGCTAGCCTTCAGTGTCGTATGATCAAACAGATCCATGGCCATGCTTAAGAACGCCTTGGTGGACATTTCGGATGGCAGTTGCTTAGCATTGAACACTCGATCCGTGTACTCCTCAGCTGTCATAATATTAAAGATGCATCCATCGTCTTTCACTTTCTTAAAAGAATCTATGCTGAGCACTATCTTCATGTCCACCAGGTCGTACCGAAACTGCTTCACAATAATGTCGCCTGCCTTGTGTACTGCATCACTGGAAGACCGTTGTGCATGCAGCTTGTTGAGAAACTCCAGCATTGATGCCGCTATGGCCTTCGCTGATGATGGAAGGTGGCGCATTGACACCCACACTTTCTCGAACTTGGGTGTGGGTACATAAAGAAGGCCACCTCTCAACTCGGCAAACTTACTCAAGTCGAGGCGTTTAGTGGACTCGAGAGCACTCAGAGGAACAAGATCGTACGCATGTAGTAGGTGATAAGGCTGACCTTTGGGCATGCAAGTAGGAAGAAAGCTTAAAAGTGTTTCGCACAATACTATGGTCGCGAGTGTACCCGGCCCACTGAGAGTGCCATTGATGGCTGCAAGTAATGGATTATGGAGCTCTGCAACGATCTTATTCACGTAGTCACCAAATTGCCCTCTCGGCACCTACATGTATGCAGGAAAATTTGTCATAATTTGTTTGCCACAAAGAAGATCCAATCTCACCTTTACCAGTAGACGATCATCCACTACTGCCTGTGCAAGCTTCATGTGATCAAATTGGGAGAGAAAAGAGAGATCGCTACCCATTAACACCACTTCTAGTCGAGCTTCAAACGGCTCACTAGTGCTTGCAATCTCCATTAGCTCACTTCTCGTTCTCCCCGAGTGCACCTCGTCCCAAATCTTTTTAAACCTTCGATTCTTCCGGATACACTCCTCACCCAACATGTAAGAGAGGAGATGAGGCCTTGCAACAAGGGGCACACGCTCCTCCATGGCCTTGACAAATGGTGTATACAGTTGTAAATACATCAGTGTGGCCGATGGTCCTACAGCTGCCTCTAGCTCATCATGCACAGGGAACTTCACTGTCAGATTTCCCAACTCCCACAGAGAAAAGAGTGAGTATGTACTCACTATTCCTATTGAGAGAGAACCATGAATCAATACATACTCACAAAATCAAGTTCTAACCCCTCAGCCATTCTTTAATCCTTCGTCGATCCCAGAAGAGCTCGTACATGTCTTCATCAGCGGAAAAATTCAGAGCCAGATGGACGGAGATGGAATCTAGGCGATCCACTTTAAACATTGCTCCAAAACCAAATGACTCCGGTCCCAACGTGTCCCCTGTGCAGAAGAGAATCGTTGTCCGAACTTATAAAGGGCAAAACACCACGTGATACTAGTGAAGTGGGAGGAGGAGGTGGTTGTCTCTTCGAGTTTCTCGTCCAGTTCATCAAGATCTTCGCGGTAAAGACGTACATACTTAGGAAGGATATCCGTTGACAGGGCTGTCTCGACAGTGTTGTATCGCCTCGTCCTAGATGTTTCCAGAGCTGAAATTGCTGGGAGAAGCACACGTCTCGTCCACAGCTGAGGAAGTCCTCTCTCGGCCTTCTTCCACTCATTGCCATCCCTCACAGCTGCATCTGGTTTAAGCCTAAAAATGACTTGAACAGAAGCTCCTAAAGCTTCCATGAGCTTGAATGATGGCATCCATGATTCAAATTCCGATAGATGAGGAGGTAGAGGATGAAATAAAACAGACTTTGAAAGGAATTCGTATCCTTCCTGCACTGGGGCACCAACCCAAATCCTCGCCTCGCCAAACTCACACACCTTAAAGGCTGACAGCTTCCTGAAATGATTTCTTGTAGCAACAATTGTTGGGTAGTTAAAAAGTGACTCACCTTGATATCCCAACCACACCGTCCATGTCAAGCTTGTAGTTGATGTCGCGATTCCTAGAAACGTGTGTGACATCCAAGGAGTTGAATACTGAGAAGCGACCTCTCGCCAGGCATGGGTGGTCGTGTTTGGAAAGGCTCTCCAGATCTACGTCGTCATTATCATCATCAGACATAGGTGATGTGGGTGAGTTCTCATCCTGAACCTCATCATCCTGATGCATGTCATGTCATATATATATAATATGAGTGGGTGTGTGTACATACATACAGAGCCAACTCACCTCATCCATCAGTCGACGAGAACGTCTAGTTACAACCTATTCATAGGATGTATATTATCGTTACAGATTGACATTCATATTAATATGTGCACCAACCCTTCGGACACTCGTCGAAGGTTCAGACAAAGGCGTTGTGGGCGAGTTCTCATCCTGATCCTCATCATCCTGATGCATGTCATGTCATATATAATATAATATGACGGGGTGTGCGTACATACAGAGCAACTCACCTCATCCATCCACCAATCGACGAGAACGTCTAGTTACAACCTATTCATGGATTCATAGGATGTATATGTGACCGGATTTGGGAAAACCCTCCGTATGGGATCCGCGCGCGATTCGCGCAATGCGCGTTTTTAGTAGCTCAGGTCGAAATTTGTCAAAGTCCAGATTTTGTCATATACATGTCGAACAACCCTTCTAACTGTTGCCGTCTTCTACGGAGGCTAGTTGTATACAAGTATTTCACCATTAATTTTGATGATTTCTATATAGAAGGCATGTTGAAAGGTTTAAAGGACAGGGTTGGGGGTAATAAGGTGCAAGGATTCCAAAAAACCACAAACCACGCCCATATCTTAATTAGTTTATTACATATTCACATATATTATAGTGCATATGCATATACATATACATATATGTACAATTTAGAGGAGGTGGGGCTTAAAGTTTAAAGGGCGGGGTTGGGGGTAATAAGGTGCAAGGATTCCAAAAAACCACAAACCACGACCATATCTTAATTATTTTATTACATATTCACATGTAGTGCATATGCATATACATATGTACAATTTAGAGGAGGTGGGGTTGTAAGTTCAAAGGGCGGGGTTGGTAGTAAGATGCAATGATTCTAAAATACCTCAAACCACGCCCATATCTCCATTATTTTAGTACATATTCACACATATAGTGTATATACATATATATGTACAATTTAGAGGTGGAGTTGAAAGTTTAAAAGAAGAGTTGGGGCATGGCCTTTTGTTAATTATTCATCAAATTGCGACCTAATACATTGCATGTTATAGTTGTCAACAGCTGTGTCCTATTGGGTATACCTCGTAATTCAACCTGTGGGCCCCCAAGCACCTCAACGTCCTCGTCGTGGGGCCTGGGCTTGTTCCCTGTACATCCTGAGGCAAGCTTCCTCTGCCATGTACAGAGTAACGGTGGCTGATGGAGGTGCATAAGCGTATAATTAGGTGTTTCAACAAACTTTTGCCATAGCAATTTTTCACGCGTTGCTATAATGGATACCATTTATTTCCCTTGTAGGTGTGGACTTAATGATGAGGAAGTTTGCTTGAAGTCTGATTCTCACTGGTCTCTCTCCGCACTGTATGGAGATGTGCTGATGTGTGGAATGTGACGTGCATAGGGTTATGTTAAGTCTAAATCAATGACATTGACTGTGATGTCGTCACAGAAAAGATGTCGCAGAAAAGGAGAAATGGATCAAACCATGTCGTTGAAACAACAGGCAGCTACCCTGGAAACCAGTACATGTACTCCTCGTAGATTTTATTGCTTATTGTGTGCGTGCATAATGTAATCTTTAATTTGTGTTGTACCTTGTGTGGTGTTTTGATAAAGACATGACGGACACTATGATACTGATATAAATAGATGAAGAGTATTGAAGGGAACGATCGCTAAATGAATGATCATTGCTCCTCTTCCTCGTCATCAGAAGGCTCATTACAATGACGCACCACCTCCTGGATTTCCACCTTCTTGACGTATCGGGTCATGTTTATTGCCCTGGAAATGGTTGTGATGCATGTGTTAGGTCCAATCAATCCCTCACGGTCAGCAAGGATCACGGCTACAATGCACGTAATCCCCACTAGGTGCCGGTAAATGGTTGACCCACACCTCCTCCAAACCAATCTAATTACCCTCTTAATGCAGCAGAACAGACTCTGCCTTTCCCTTAGGACACGGTTTCTGATAGGCCTTTTTATATGGGCGAAGTGGTCGATCAGCAATGATGTCCCGGCTGATGCAAGTCTCTGTACATCTTTCTCATCTACTTCACCATGGGATAAACTTTCCGACATCAGCAGAGTAAGTACTGATGTCGAGAAGTTTATAGCCCTGGAGTGGACTGTGGCACGTGGTACCACCTTCGTCTGACTGATCAGCTGTTTTGCGATCTCTTTGTGGAGGTCAGGGAGTCCTAGTTCCAGTGCCATGTTGAGGAAGGACTTGACTGACATGCAAGCGGGAAGGCTGTCTACGACAAAGACACGTTCGGTGTATTGTTTTGCAGTGGATGTGTCATATGTGCGTCCGTCACATTGCGCACCGTCGAAGTGTGACATTCCCCTCACTACACGTAGCTCGACCAAATCATGCTTAAACTGCTGGACAATAATATGTGCTGCCCTTCCTGATGCTGTCCTTGATGCCGGAGCTGCAAGAACTCTAACATCTGCACGGCTGTGGCACGGGCTGATCCTGACAGTGAGTTTAAGGGGACCCAGATGTGCTCAACCGACGGACGGCTGATGTACAGCACTCCATTGCAGAGTGACGCATATGGGCATAGGTATATCCGTCGGTGGAGTCGTAGAGTCCTCATGGGAACCACCTCATACTCTTTGAACAGCCTGTAAGGTTGGTCTTTCACGTGTCCTGTTGGCAGATAGCTCAGTAATGACTCGCAGAGGACTACACTGTAAAAAACGATGAGTATACGCAGCCTTATTACTGGCTTAAAACAGTATTATATCATTAGATTAAGACTGGTTTCCGCTGGGCTTATACCTCTGTAGGTCGGTTGCTTATATGTGCATATTCGGGCTTAAGGATATCGTTTAAGCCTTGGCCGTATAAGCGCGCTTATCCATGTGATATACATTCAACTTATTCGGTCTTATACTAGGGCGAATAACGCTCTATACCAGACGTATACTAATGCTTATACGCGTCGATTGCGCGCGCGCAATTACGTAATGCATCCTATGGGCCGGCCTGGCGCCTATGCCCGTGCGGTTAGCGAGCTAGCCATGAGGAATGTATATTAACCGCACTAGCCAGCTGTACTGCCAGCGCTATATATACGCACTTGATCAATGGCGTCACTATGATATGTGACCGTCCACGACAAAACCAACCATATTGCGCTGGATATCAATCTGAGATACAGGCCTATTTAGTTGCCCAAAGTGATAATTATCATTTTTCACTTTTTGGCATAGATCGATAGAGGAATCATTCCTCTACACAAAAATCTGCTTCGTAGCTTCTAGAACGCTATACTTACTGAGTTATGGCTCGAACAAGTCGGCCGGGTAGCTAACATTGACCGTCCATGATACGGAGCCGTTGCCATAGTTGCAGGTAGGCAAGCACGGCAGCTGCACAGAAAAAACTCTCCAGACACTTCTTTCTTCGACTTTGTGTACTAACGATCTATAGACACGCTTATCTTTTCGTTCTTTTCCATCGAAACGCCGACTGCTGCTTTCTTTCCAACGTTTTGGCCGCCATCTGGCTCTTTGATTTAGTGGGCGTGGCCACGTACTTTGCATAAACGGCGAGTATACGGACTTCCGCGTGCAACGTGCGTAGCAATGTTTCATTGTGCTTGCTGCACATTTTTATTACGGGCGATCCGGGTACATTTTGGCTCATATCTCCATGACTACATGGGCTAGAGACTTCAAATTTGCAGGAGCAATAGTTCAAAGGTTGTACTTGGTAATGGTGGCCTTAACTAAAAATCGGTTGTCAGCGCAATATGGTTGGTTTTGTCATGGAAGGTCACATATAATAATCATGTATGGTTGGGCTAATTAACATGGATAGTGGAATTTATGTGTTTAATTTCATGAGTCTTCCTCATTGACAAGTACCGTTTTAGTACAGGCACTTTCCTTTAGATAGCTCTCTTGGTGCAGTATCATCATGTTCGACTGGGTCAAAAGGTCACCAGTTAATTGCCATGCATGCATACACACACCACCCAAATGTGAGGAACTGCATAATTAACATTGTTTACTACCCAACGAGTAGGGTTGGGTATTATCGGACGGAGGCAGTGAACGGACACGTCAGATATCATACGGAAGACGGTATCACGTGACTCCTCGCCATTCACCACGAGGTAAGGGCTATGTAGGTACTATCTGAATCTTGTTTTTTTGTATATAGGGTGCATCCACACAGAAGCTGCATGCACAATACCCATATAAACAGTTGCAGCTTTGTTTTCTTTTCAGTCTGGTGGTAGTTTTTTATGCTAGCTAAGAATTTGCATGACTTGCAGAGTGCACAATATCATCAGATTTTGTTTATAATTTTTGCCATTTGGAAACCGTATACTAGGATGCTTAGAGAGTGTGGAGAAAATTTTTGACCTTGGAATGGGTATATACCAGAATTTTCTTTATAATAGCTTTTGGAGGTAGTTCAGTCAGGACAGTGTAGTTGCATGCATTGTTATCCTTCTGAAATGAAGTAATACTGTTCTAATAACTATATTTTTAGATGGAAACTTCGAATCAAAGGGTGGATGTAGGGAGGATGTTATCCTCAGTGCTGTCTAGGACATTCGTTCCGGGAAATGTTCGTTTCGCAAAGCAGAACTAAAGTATGGAATACCTAGAAGCACTCTCAATGACTATACTACCGGCAGAGTAGAAGTTGGAAGAAGACAGGGCCCTCCATCTGTACTACGTAAGGACAAAGAACAATGTCTTGTTAACTGGGCAAGTAACACATGAAATCACATTCCCCACCCCCCTTACTGCTGAGCATTGTTATTGTAGCATTAGAACTGCATCGCAATCTTGATAACACCTTACCAGCTTAAGTGTCATGAAATGCTTCAATGATAATGGCATAATATAAACACTTTGTGCAGCTGATATATATACATTTCACAGCCTGTTTCACTCCACAGAAATGTCCTTATTTGCCGAATCTGACTTTGAGGACCTCTCTCCTTTGCCTTTGCCTGTACTCATCTTTCACTGTTGCAAAGAGTATTATAAGTAGCTAGCCAAGGAATGCATTAATTGGGAAGAATACTGAGAGGATAATCAATGAGATGATGGCAGCTATGGCAACAATCATGGCAAAGATGAACACCAAGAATAGCAGTGCCATGTTGAGCAGAAACAGGACGTGAAGATTGGCATGCTGATGCCCGATACATTTCAAGGGAAGAGGGGCTCCTTTACAGTAAGATTACTGCGGGCCAAAAAAGCATACCACCAGTCTTTTCCCGGCCGGTTATCTTTAAAGGGATTTGGCCTACCATCTTTGTCCAAGATCTTCTTTACCATCTCGCAAACCTGTCTTCTTGTTTGGCCATACCCAATTTACAATTATCATCACATGGATGGGAACCAGGAGGGACTACAAATGTGACCATAGCCAACTTATTAACTCATCAACTAGCTAGTTCAAGCTGTAAGGGGGTGCTTCCAAACTATTTCAAGTATGGAAAAATTAACGACATTATGACGTTGGGGGGGGGGGAGGGGAGAGGGGTCAGGGCCTTGATGTTTACTTTATACACTAGTTTGAACTCGAGTTTGAACTAGTGTTTGTGTCAAGTAGCTGTCGTGGGGCACGAGTGAACTTGAATGGAACTGAAGCAAACTACGCGGCTCTTTGGGTACTATTAGTAGCTACCTAGTAGAGCATAATATAGGCGAAAACACTACGTAGGATTACGCAAGGCTTGAAGATAGACTACTAGCTATAGGCGGGCCTCAGCATCATTGCCACGGTTGATTGGTACAGACCATGCATATGAATGTGGCCATGTAGGCAGATGTTACAGTAGTATAGTTACTGCATGGTATAGCTACCTGGTTGTTTGTGGTATGTAGGGAATCCATGCATGCATGCATGCACACACTCTCTATAATAATATGTAGAGATATTTCATGATCACGTTGAAGCTGTGGTAAATGGCCAAAAAGTATATGAAGCCTATATATATATATATAATATTATAGCTCTCTGCTAGCCTAATCAGTCCTGACCTACATAGTACACACAAGGAATTTTATAGGGATTTAGAGTTCAATAGCTCTGTATAAAGTTATAATAATATTGCTCAGTTATGTAGTTCAAGCTTCAATCACTGAACATAGAAGTCATATGACTTGATGAACACATCTTCATTACTTTTGGGCTCATCTGCGCAAATTCGAAGTTCCAAGTCGTCAGATGTTGCTTGATCGAGGGTCACACAAAAGGTGAGGTCATCTGGGCAATCACCAACACAATTTCCGAGAGTTGTAAAGAGTGGTGCATCCCACAATCTATTACTGCCGAGTGTTACGAGTCGCGCAGCGTCTACACAAATGTAGTTTTTTCCGACAAACGCTGGTTGTTTGGTAATATCAGTACCTACCTCAGGGCATGCCACTGCTGCCGGACTGATTCCGTGAATCGAACCTGTTGCTGCATATGTCCAGACATGCGTCCTTGGATTGCGGCCATGTGTTATAGTCACACCATCAACGTAGATACCATCGATATCTTGTTCTGATTTAGCCGCATCACCGAACCTTCTGAAGCCATCCGGTGTGTAATATGCATATGCTGCTAGTTTTCCACGTACTTTTGTGTATGATCGTCCACCAGCAGAAATCGTAACAGAGGCGCAACCACTATTGACGTTTTTTTCACACAATCGATTTGAGCCGAATGTCCTCAACTGCAAAGGTGAAGGGCAACTCGAACCGGGGAGGTCCATGTCAAGAGAGCCAATGTGACGAAATGCTGATGGTCCAGCTGCATGTAATAATTAAGATAATGATTTCAGACACGTATTATGATCAATATGCAGTACTGTTAGGACTTGGATGGATTGTGTGAAAAGGAGATAGCTAGCTACAGTTTATGAGACTCGGTAAGGCTGGAAAATATTCAAGCATTTAGTTATCATACATTCTTCAGCATGTGCAGCCTCATTCATCAGTTCCTGGTTCGGCTGTTTAACATATGCCTGGTCCATATCTTGAAAGTAGCGAGCTTCCGCGGCAGCTGTAGAATAGTGTAATTATTTGCAGCCATGAACTGCCAGTGTTACATATAGTTACTTTTTACTCATGTATTAGCTAGCTATTTATAAGTTAATTGTTTATAATGTGTACTGATAATAGTTACTAGTAGCCTAGGTCAAACATACAGTTACAGCATAGCCATGTATGTTGTGACAGCAGCTAAACAACAAGGTGATTTTATCACTAGCTACCCACAAGAAGTCCGCATTTCATAAGTTGGTGTGCTACAATAGGCATCGGCTGACATTGGCTGCATCGATTCAGTGGAAGGCAGGCTAGCCAGGTTACTTTAATTTTTAGGTCTTTTTTAGGGCTCCATTGAGTGTCACGGTTACAATTAAGTGACAGCTTAATTGGAATGAACAATTCTGACAGTACTTAATTGACTCAGCTAGCTACAGGGTGACTAGCTAGCTATACCTCACTAACTGGGACACTATGTAACTATTAGCTACTATTATAATATTAACTATTCTGGACACTTGAAATCTTTATGTCAGGTTCGGTATACGTACATACGTATGTACCAGGGACCTGCCAATAGCCCGAGGCTAGTATTAAGGCAGCCCTTCGTAGGTTTGCCACACATTAATGTGGCTAACGAGGCGACCAGAATGGTGCCCCGGGACCGATGGCTTTAAATCCCCTCCGAAGGATGCAGTACAAGCTATCTGATGCAGATAGCTACACCTTCAAGCGAACACCTCCTCATTTTTGTAGGGTAGAGCTGAGTAAACTTTAAAGTTATGCATGAATCTGACATAATTACTAAAGTCATGTCACCTTCGTTCGTCCTTGTAGGCTTGAAGTAGTGAGGCATTGGTACATGTACAGCTTCCGCCATGACCACCAGTGCAATTAGCACAGCAACATTATCAACTGAGACTATTTTCATTTTTCACAAGGCTTGTCCAAATTCAGTGAAGGTTGTGGTATACAGTTGGTACGTTGCTTAATTGCTATAGCTGCTCAGTGTTGCCGCTCCAACAGTCTTAGCTTTGATTTCCAAAACATGTAGCTAGGAGTCTCAGTGAGTCACAGAACTGCAGAACTCTACTTATAGTGGCTGATTACACACAATTAGCTAATAGCTGGTAGGTAAGCTAAAGAGCTTCTTCGGTAAGTTGGGCTGTATATGAACAGGACAGTATAATATATGAGCCAAACTGAACATGCAAGGAACAGCTGCATGGTCAAAATTAATCATGGAGGACAGTGACTATGTGTGCCGCAAACAAACCACTCTAACTGTCTGATAATTGAGGCACAGGTGTGCTCCCTCACAACCCGCCATTCATGGGTATAGCTAGTGCCCTGCTGTATGTTCAAAGTATAATCCTGCAGGTCTGGTCTGATAACATATTATGCGGGGATAGCTGCATGGTCAAAATTAATCATGGAGGACAGTGACTGTGTGTGCCGCAAACAAACCACTCTAACTGTCTGATAATTGAGGCACAGGTGTGCTCCCTCACAACCCGCCATTCATGGGTATAGCTAGTGCCCTGCTGTATGTTCAAAGTATATACTGCAGGTCTGGTCTGATAACATATGCGGGGATAGCTGCATGGTCAAAATTAATCATGGAGGACAGTGACTGTGTGTGCCGCAAACAAACCACTCTAACTGTCTGATAATTGAGGCACAGGTGTGTTCCCTCACAACCTGCCGTTCATGGGTATAGCTAGTGCCCTGCTGTATGTTCAAAGTATAATCCTGCAGGTCTGGCGTGATAACATATGCGGGGATAGCTGCATGGTCAAAATTAATCATGGAGGACAGTAGGGCTGGGCCAAATATTCCTTTTAATTTACCCATTATTCAAAACTTTATTCTTCAATTTTTACCCCATTATTCAAGAGAAAATCACCTATTATTCTTAAAAAATCACCTATTATTCTTAAAAAAGCTGACAAAAATGCAGATGAAATGTGAATGTGACCAGCCTGAACGTAGCTACATGCATTATAAATACTAGTATAATTATGGATTCAACGATTGTTGTACTGTAGCATCAAAGATGTCTCAATGTATAGTCTTGCAAGGCAGAGTTTTGTCTCTCTAAAGGAATTTCTCAAAAGTGAAAAGACACGCTCAGAGGATAACGACATGACATGGCACAAAGTTTTCTATTTAAAACCGTGACACCCTGCGCATGCGCAGTACATACTATTAGTTCATTGAGCCAGTTGAAGAGCCAGCCCATTATTCAACTTCTTCAAAAAGCTGCCTATTATTCAAAAAATCATTCAGGAATATTTGGCCCAGGCCTAGAGGACAGTGACTATGTGTGCCGCAAACAAACCACTCTAACTGTCTGATAATTGAGGCACAGGTGTGTTCCCTCACAACCTGCTATTCATGGGTAGTATATATATACACGTATATATACCCTGCTGTAACTTCAAAGTATACTATCACTAGGTATCTGCAGTGTATGGTTATATAGATATTTCACCCAACGATGTTTATTTGCAAAAAGCCGTGGTCAAGGTGTTTAAGGGTGGGCTCGGGGGTAATTGGGTGTGAGGATTCCAAAAAACCACAAACCACACCCATATGTTGATTATTTATCGAGTTATGACCTAATACATTGCATATATATATCGTGCATATTGTGCATATGTGCATATGTGCAATGCATATGATATCGCATTGGTATCATTTGCAAAAAGCTGTGCTCAAGGTGTTTAAGGGTGGGCTCGGGGGTAATTGGGTGTGAGGATTCCAAAAAACCACAAACCACACCCATATGTTGATTATCCGATTAGTGCCGGAATTTACGCGCGCATGTGCGCTGACGGGACGGAATTAATTTTATGGGCGGAGAGAAATTTGACATCACGGAAGTCTGGAGGTCATATCGCCTAAACGATCGACCTTTTGTATTAGCAACACGCGTTTTTCAAAGAGATGGTTGCCTAAGCTACCCGTTGATACCAAGAACGCCAGCCGATCTTGTGAATCAAAGGAATTTCGATGGACAAAAGCCAAGCGGTAAGTGAATTCGTAAGATAAGGGGGGTACGAAGGGGAATAAACTTGAAATATCAGTCCCCAGTTGACTCAGCGTGTACTAACAGCGTAGCTCATTGCTCTGTCTCCTTCAGTTGTCCATGATATAAGCGACTGAGCGAGCAAAAGCTTTAGATCTTTCCCGTATTTTGTAGGACTTGCCCGATTGTTGATAGTACACGCTGGCCACTGGATACGTAAAAAGCGCTAGCTAATGATCGTACATGCCGAGTGTCTGTGACTTGTCTTGCCTGATTGACGTACTAGTCTAGGTTATAGCTTCTGTTTAACTGTGTTTCAAGCTTTATAATGTGACCATCTTAGGTATGTATTCCTACAGTAGTACGATAACTTATGATCTTCCTTTCATAACCTCTTCTCTTTCGTTTATAAAAGGTCTGATCGATGAATGTCAGTTGCCTGGCATTTTCACAACCTATGTAAGTTTGCTTTATGTATGTAACAGTATGTGTATGCTTATGAGTGTCATAGTGTGTGCGTGCATGTGTTCATTGTTTGTGCATGGTGTTGAGTGTATATGTACGAGAGTGTATATTATGTACATATGTTTAGTGTTTGTGCATGGTGCGTGTGTATGTACGCGAGTGTGTGTGTGAGCGTGTGTACCTACGTATGTTTAGTGTTTGTGTATGGTGTGTGTATGTGTATGTATGTTGAGTGTGCATGGTGCGTGTGTATGTACGCGAGTGTGTATGTGTGTATGTGTACCTACGTATGTTTAGTGTTTGTGCATGGTGTGTGTATGTACGCGAGTGTGTATGTGTGTGTATGTATGTTGAGTGTGCATGGTGCGTGTGTATGTACGCAAGTGTGTATTTGTGAGTGCGAGGGTGTGATGTGTGTGTGTGTACACGTGTAACGTGCACTTGGACAATGTACACACCAAGTAATAATAATAATAGTATGTACATAAAAACTAAAAACACATGCACAGTGACAAGGTTGTGTGCATATCCTTTTATGGACTAATATTAGTTATCTTCTCACATGATATTGTGTTCTGTCTCACCTCTAATTATGACACTATTTTACACACACCACAGGTCCCAAATTGCTTGACCAGGCTACCCCACACACGTACACACACACACACACACACACACACACACGTGCACACACACTTGATACATCAAGTGATCTTCTGGATGGTAAGTAATACTCACATGTGTAGTTACAATACTCATGCACACATACATGTACATACCTTCACACATGCACACCCCCTATGTTGAGTGTTCGTGAGTGAATGATTGTGTGTTGAGTGTATGTATGTATGTTTAGTGTTTGTGTGTGTATGCATATTTTTTTGTTCGTGTATGTGTATGTATGTTTGTTGTTAGTACATGGTTATGTGTGTGTGTGCATAATATGTATTATGACCATTTTATACATGCCACAGGTCTAAATTGCTTGGCGATGCTACAACATAATATTATACACACACATACTAACACACCACACAGAGTGATGACTTTGTGTATGGTAAGTTGTGTATTTTGTATATAAAATCTTGCACGTGTAGTTGCACACAATATACATATTATAATACACACACCCTACACACATGCATGCACCCCTCACATACGCATTCATAGTACATTCAGTAAAGGGTACTCTTATGTACCCATGTGCAACAGTTTATTATTGGGCTTGAATTCAATATACATGTTTACATATCTTGTAGGCGTGTGTGCCACTGCAAAAAGCAATCATCTGGATCCCCCGAGTGACACAGCCATGCCGAGCACTCTCGACAAAACCAGCTGGTGTTCATTCGACTCTGCTTCGTCTTTCGGCACTGTGCACAATTGCCTCTCTTCCTCTTAGCGGGACAGCTGTCATCATTGACCTTCACAGGAAAATGACGAAGAGGAAGGGAGCGGATGGAGGAGGACGAAGTACGTCCACGTCTGCGGCGACTACAATAGTCGCCAATCAGTTCAGATGCCAACTCGAGCCGAAAGTCCTTGATGGTCATCTTGGAGCCTTTGCTGGTGTGGTTCTTCATTAAAATGAAGGCATTAGTGATGGCGACATCAAGTAAGAAGTAGAAGATATACTTGTAGAACTTTCGGCTCTTAGTACGGCAGCGGTAGTACCCCCGTAACTGGTCACCTCTGTCTACCCTCCATGTAGGTATTATAGAGGATGATAGATTGGGGACAAGGTACTGGAATGCGTGACCCATCTTGGGTACCACGGAGTACTGTTCCGGCATCTGTTGGCTGGCAGTTGGTGGCCATAGCAGTGACCGTCTTGCGATCGAGCCACGCTGAAGCGGATAACTTCCCCTTCTGAACAGTAACAGATTCACCCCTGTATGTTGTAAATTATTATGTATAGTAACAATTTTCATTATCCGTATTTACCTTTCTTTCAGGTTGACTCTCTTTAGTTCCTCCGGAAAACCTCGACGATCTTTCCTCGCTGTCCCACATGCGTACACTCCATCCTTCTCCAAGTCTGTCAACAGTTCTGCACTCGTGAAGAAGTTATCGAAGTACACGTGGTGAAACTTCCCTTTCAGTGGCTCAGTGAGGGTCTTCACAACACGAGCTCCCAAGCTCTTCTCCGGTGATGTTCCCTTGCCGCAGTAGATGTCAAATTTGGAGAAGTATCCCGTCTTACTGTCTCCCAACACCCACACCTTGATACCACGCTTGACGGGCTTCTTGGGCATATACTGCTTCAGCGACGACCTGCCCTGGAACTTGATCATCGCCTCATCAACCGCAACTTCCTTGTGGGGATCGTAAGCCTCCGCAAACTTGGCTGAAAGGTGTTCGATGATGGGACGAACTTTTCCAAGGCGGTCGTGCCCTGGAGAGCCGCGTGGTTGGAGGGAGCTATTGTCCACAAAGTGGATATATCTGGAGATCTCCAAAAAGCGGTCTCGTGGTATCCTGTCTGCAATGGGACTATAGTGGAGGTACTCATTCTTCTTCCAGTAGTCCTTGATTGCCGGGAGCTGGTTTATGCCCATGAGAATGGAGAACCCCAGAAAGGCCTTCATCTCTTCTACAGTGATCTTCGTCCACTTAGCAAACTTCTCACTTCCCATGACGTCCTCGGCGTACCGATTACTCTCAGTCACCATCAGTGTCATCAAATCATCCGTGAAGAAGATCTCGAAGACCTCTCTGGGGGTCTCTGGGATGGCTGTTGTTGGACCTACTGGTGAGTTGAATGATTTCACCTCCACTGGTTTCAGTGTTGTAGTCCACACTGCAGGTTGCGATGGAGAACCAGGTGGTGAAGTAGGTGGTGATGATTGTGGCGAGCTTTGGGGTGAGGGTTGAGGCAATGGAGAGAGTGGAGGCGGCAGCAGCAGTGGCGAAGCTACTGACGGTGTAAGGGGGGAGTTTGGTGGTGCTTGGTCAAGGTCAGCATCCTCTTCATCGAGCTCCAAATCTGAGAACTCGTCATCGGAGCCTTCCATGACCGGTTCATCAGGGTCATCATAGTCCTGGTCATCATCCACATCCTCCAACACAGCTTCCAGCACCTTCTCAGCAGTGTACAGCCTCTTGGTCATCGTTTTAGCGCTTCTAGAGTTAGTTTATAGGTAGGTAGTTAGCGTTTTTGCATGGTAGTATTGTAGCGTACATAGCGTAGGCGTTAGCGTGTATGGCTGTATGTATTGTTATTTTTGATACAAATTTGTGGAATAATCTTCTATGAATAGTACTATAGTTTACTACAGTAATACTTACCTCTACTATCGTGGTTTGTCTTGGGTAGAAAGATCGTCACCGCCCAGTCCTCGTTAGCGAGATATCGTCCAGATAGTATAGCGCTATGCAGCTGACGTATTTTTGCGTCTCCCGCCCTTAACGGCATGCGCGCGCATGACGCAATAATGCGTCTCTCGGCACTAATTGGTTAATTATCGAGTTATGACCTAATACATTGCATATATATATCGTGCATATTGTGCATATGTGCATATGTGCAATGCATATGATATCGCATTGGTATCATTTGCAAAAAGCTGTGCTCAAGGTGTTTAAGGGTGGGCTCGGGGGTAATTGGGTGTGAGGATTCCAAAAAACCACAAACCACACCCATATGTTGTCGAGTTATGACCTAATACATTGCATATATATATCGTGCATGCATATAGCATGACCTTCAGGCCAAAATTCTCGACTTCTGCTTTGAGAGTGTGCATGCATAGCATATATAGCATATATGACCTTGAGATCAAATATTTTGACCTCTGCTTTGAGAGCGTGCATAGCATGACCTTGAGGTCAAATCCCTTGACCTCTGCTGTGAGTGAGTGTGCATAGCATGACCTTGAGGTCAAATCCCTTGACCTCTGCTGTGAGTGAGTGTGCATAGCATGACCTTCAGGTCAAATCCCTTGACTTCTGCTTTGAGAGTGTGCAATACATGACATACATGACCTTCAGGTCAAATCTCTCGACTTCTGCTTTGAATGTGCATAGCATAAGCTTGAGGTCAAATCCCTTGACCTCTGCTGTGAGAGTGTGCATAGCATGACCTTCAGGTCAAATCTCTCGACTTCTGCTTTGAATGTGCATAGCATAAGCTTGAGGTCAAATCCCTTGACCTCTGCTGTGAGAGTGTGCATGCATAGCATGACCTTCAGGTCAAATCTCTCGACTTCTGCTTTGAATGTGCATAGCATAAGCTTGAGGTCAAATCCCTTAACCTCTGCTGTGAGAGTGTGCATGCATAGCATGACCTTCAGGTCAAATCTCTCGACTTCTGCTTTGAGAGTGTGCATAGCATGACCTTGAGGTCAAATTTCATGACCTCTGCTGTGAGAGTGCATAGCATAAGCTTGAGGTCAAATCCCTTGATCTCTGCTGTGAGAGTGTGCATAGCATGACCTTGAGGTCAAATTCATGACCTATGCTGTGAGAGTGTGCATAGCATAAGTTTGAGGTCAAATCCCTTGACCTCTGCTTTGAGATTGTGCATAGCATGACCTTGACGTCAAATATTCTGTTGCATGAAGTTGGCTTGTGGAAAATATTGATTTCATGCTATGCTACATGCTATGCTACATGCATGCATGCTTAGCTCTGCACATGCATTGAAGCTTTGAATGGATTTCATAGTCATAGTCTTGCAGCCAGCTTGTCTACACATTCAATTAAGCTTTACATTGATTTGAACAATTCAAGGTGTGGAAACCAATTACAGCCAGTCAAAACATACCAGTAGCCCTTGCCTGGATGATTCAGAGAGAGGAGTATTTAAAGAGCAGCAAAAGCCGGCATTGTCATTGTCATTCAACTCAACTCCTCAGCTGCTACATCTTCATCTCCACTAACTGAACTGAAGTGGTGCTCTTCAATTGGAAGGATCTACTGGATTGTTGGATTTGAGCTCTCTGAGTGCTCCAATTGCTACTACTGTACATTATTGGACTGAGGCAAGTACTCTCTTGCATGATTTTTCTGTTACTTCTTGGAAGATGCTAGCTTGAGGCCTTTCCACTGATTCTTTTTATGCTTGTACTGGTGCATGCATGGTATTCGCTTGTGGAAAGTATTGATCTCGTATTGCTTTGCCGCATTCTTAAACATGCTTTTTCTGTGCACACATTTGATTTCATACATACAGTTGCAGCCAGCTTGTCTACACATCATCCAACCAGCACTGTCATTCAACTGAACTAACTTCTAACTGTTCACCCTTGACCTGTGTCTTCATCTCTCTACCAACTGTTGCTGGTGCTCTTCATTTGGAAGGATCCACTACATTGTGTGCGTGCTCTTCAATTGCTACTGGTACACATTGTTGGATTGAGGCAAGTTCTTTTGCATGATTTTGTTGTCCTTTTGCTGGTGCATATGGTGCTAGCTTGAGACCTTTCCACTGATTTTTGTTGTGCTTCTACTGGTGCATGCATGCATATGGCATGACACTAGCTTGAGCTGCTACTCTGTTTCTTCATCTCTACCAACAGTTGTTCATCTCTCTGAGCTGGCACTTTTCAATTGGAAGGATCTACTGGACTTGGATTATTGATCTCACTGTGTGCTACTGGTGCACATTGTTGGATTGAGGTAAGGTCTCTCTGCCTGCTAGAGTCTATACATCCAATTAAGCTTTATATTGACCATATGCACTCGCAGCCAATTTGTCTACACATCCAATTAAGTCTTACATTGATTTGAATAGTGACTGTTAATTGGGCTTTTATAAAATCAATCAAAACCAGCCTAACCAGTAGCCCTTGTTTGGATCATTCAGGGAGTATTTAAAGAGCATGAAAAGCCAGCAATGTCATTCAACTGAACTAACTGGACTATTCATCCTTGCTCCCCAGCCTCAGCTGCTACCATTTTTTCATCGATCTCTACCAACTGTTCTTCATGCATGCTCCCCAGCTGCTACTGTTTTTTCTACCACACTGAGCTAGAGTGCTCTTCAGTTGGAAGGATCTTGAGATCTTCACATACGAAGACAAGGATCGGATATATCTGCTTGACTTCATTACTGAGCTGGTGCTTTTCAATCAGAAGAATCGACTGGTGCTCATTGTTGGATTGAGGCAAGTCTTTTTTGTTGTGGTGCTGGTACTAGCTAGTAGTCCACTGACCTTCACTGGCCTTTTCTGTTTTCACTTGGTTGCAGAACAATGGTGTTCTCTACTGTTGGCTCGGTCTTCACATACGAAGACAAGGACTTGGATACACCAGCTTGACTTCATCACTGAGCTGGTGCTCTTCAATTGGAAGAATCTACTGGTGCACGTTGCTGGACTGAGGCAAGTACAACTGTTGCTTGTTTTTGTTGTGGTGCAGTGGTGCATATGGTGCTAGATAATCCACTGGCCTTTTCTGTTTTCACTCGCAGAACGATGGTATTATCTACTGTTGGCTTGTTCTCGTACGCTCGAGGTGTTCACATACAAAGAAAAGGACTTGGATTCACCTGCACTGCGGTGGTGCTCTTTAATTGGAAAAATCGACTGGTGCGCACACTCGACACTGATTCACTTGCAGAACAATGGTGCTCTCTACAGTTGGCTCATTCACATACGCTTGAGGTGTTCACATACGAAGACAAGACTTGGATGGATACACCCCTGCTTGACTCGTCACTGAGCTGGTGCTCTTCAATTGGAAGAATTGACTGGTGCACATTGTTGGATTGAGGCAAGTACAACTGTTACCTGATTTTTTGTTGGGGTGCGTGGTTTGGTTTCACTGGCTTTTTCTGTTTTCAATCGCAGAACGATGGTATTCTACTGTTGGCTCGTTCTCATACGCTCGGTGTTCACATACGAAGACAAGGACTTGGATACACCTTACTCGTCACTGAGCTGGTGCTCTCAATTGGAAGAATCGACTGGTACACATTGTTGGACTGAGGCAAGTACAACTGACCTTGGACTTGGTTGGATACACCCCTGCTTGACTCGTGACTGAGCTGGTGCTCTTCAATTGGAAGAATCAACACTTCACCATA